>DWAJ01004086.1:0-13577 GCA_018238005.1 Eurema mandarina
AAAATGTCTTGATAAGAGATTTTGATAAAGAATATTGAGCTTTCTCAATAATATAAGGAACGCAGAGAACGTGTTATTTTCCATATTCTCATATTATGTTTTTTACTTTGATAAGAAATATACTATGTCTTATTTCACTTTCTACAACGGGTAAATAAAATAAAAAAAAAATTTTTATTTTTATTTTATATTGTATTTTTCTTTCCCTATTCTAATAACACAGGATGCGAAAAATATTTTTTTCTTATGAAAGTAAGAAATATTCTTTCATACTAAGTTCCGACAAAAGTTTAGGGTCCGACGGTTTCCTTGTACGTGTACGTACGTAGAACGTGCCTTTTATTTCCCCAAAGGTTTGCAAAGTTCCTCTATTCACGGCTTCCTTTGAAACTTACTTTGATTAACTCATGTTTTTACCAACTATTAACTATTACTCAGTCAACTATTTCACACGTCTAATAAATTAGCAAACAATACGCTTATTTATAGGCTGTATAAACAATAATATGTATAATAATAAAGGATCATCAATAAAATTAGTTATGGTTTAAGTTGAATATATCGGTTAAAACGTTCAGGGTGCGGTTTCCATATAGGAATAAAAAAGTAACTGGCAAACCGTCACCTTCCTGCTGTAACTTACCACAAACGACTTCTAGATATATATAAATAGTGCCACACATACCTAGACACACACATCCAGACATTCACACACATACAAATATAAATACCTAAATGTATATTATATATGCGCATGTAAATTTAGACTAAATAATAATAGGATAATTAAGTCATATACCTAACTATTATTATAGATCTTTCTTCTAGAAAATATATTTTTGTATATAATAACAGCCTATAACTACACTTGAATGTCTCGGGAACGAAACAGCGGGCTGATGCTAGTATGTACAATAATTCTGTTGCAACAGCTACTTAATATAGTAGAGATTTTTAAGCAGAAATAGAGAAATATACCCTTTGTGTATTTTAAGTTGTATTAAACACCGTGAATCGAAGCATAAGGTAATAGTAATGTCTTATGTAACAATGTGCTTATTAATGAATTCTTGTAAGATCTGCTCATAAATACACAACAAAGGGATTGATCTTAATTGCTAATAATGGGGGTTTCTTTATTGACATAAATGAACGGCCAATCAGTTAATTTAATTACTTATACCCAATTTCAGGCGAAAGCCTTCCAAGCTTTTCAAAAGAAATACGGGAGGAACTATTGCAAATAAGTTTCCAACTTGAAAGAAACACTATTTGATTGAAAAAAAATCAAGAAATAGATCATTCAAATAAATAGGTCCTAGGTAAATAAATGTTAGAAGATACGTATAACTTTAATACAATTTAAAGTGAAGTTTATAGTATTGCTTGAACAGTTTCATTAGCGTAATAAACAAAATAAATTTAAGTAACATTGAACATTATTTTAAGATCATAGATATATTATAATCATAGAGCATATCCAAAGATTTACGACAAATCTAATTTTCTTTCAATTTACTCTTCTATAACAAAAAAATAAACACTTATTAATACTATGCTTCGTTTTTCACAGATATATAGAAACATAATTTAAAATTACATTTCCTAGGCTGGTAAGCAACAAAGCTGTCTGCTACACATTTAGGCGCAATGAATGCACGAATTCACGTACTTTTTTTGTTCAACATGTTTTTGAAAAGATACAAGGTATTTTAAATTGTAGCTGGCAACAAATTAACGCTGCATTAAAAAGTTATTCAAAATAAAATGTGAGTATTATCTATGGTTTGACAGTAGAGTAAAAATAACTTAACATTCTACAAAGCCAAGTGTTTCGCTGTTTTAACAGCTTCAATAATTATTAAATAGTTTTTAATAATACCACTTTTTTTAATATTTATAAGTATCCTATGTGTTAATCTAGTTTTCAATCTACCCGCATGTCGAATATCAGTCAAATCCATTCAGTAGTTTTTGCGTGAAAGAGTAACAAACATTTAAACATATTAACAAATTTTTACATTAATAATACCAGTAAGATGCTGTAGTATTCATTAGAAGTGGCTCGACGAAATTGATTCAGACACGATACTATAAAACACACTATCAAGGAGATCCATTGCATAAATCTTACATAAAACTTAGTAAAGAAAATTGATTGTAATAAGATGTCGTTAGTTTTATAAGATAAAATGCAATTATCCGCTCCATCGCCTGTAATCATGCCGTATTTCTAACTAACGTAAGTGCAGATAATTTTGGCTTACTCCGACAAACAAGTTATAGGGAGTCAATATGTTTTAGGATATTTAGATACTAGAGCAGACAAAAGTAGAGTAAGGATCATAAAAATATTTCTTAACGCTCGTGAGACGGTGACCTTTTACATGTTTAAATATTATAATAGTCGAGTTATTGTTTATATTTACAATTGTATGGTCTTATTTTAAAAAGAGCGACTATCAGAGTTTCTTGCCGGTTCTTCTCTGTAGAAACTGCGTTCCGA
The DNA here is from genome assembly GCA_018238005.1 of Eurema mandarina. NCBI lineage: Eukaryota > Metazoa > Arthropoda > Insecta > Lepidoptera > Pieridae > Eurema > Eurema mandarina. The sequence goes on from DWAJ01004086.1 coordinate 2,507, forward strand.
ACCGATCGTAAATGTTTTGTTATACCATGACGATTCAAAAGTATTATTTAAGTAGCCTAATTGAATAAAGATACTTCTGACTGTGACTTCGACATATTAAAACCATTTTGTAAAGGTAAATTAAGAATATATTTAACATAATACATTATCATAAACTTTGTAATACACCAAAGAAAAAACACAAAGCAGTCAGCAAATACGTAGTAAGAAAGAAAACAGAACAAAAGGCAGTCTTACCATTAAAGTGACCTTTATCCGACAATCTTTGACCGATGAAAGGGTGATAACTGATAAAATAAAAGAAGGTAGCGTAAAAATTCACCAGACATGTCAGATACGTTATAAATATTCTACAAAATTGAAATTAAAAATAATTCTAGAAATGTCCATCTTTTTTCCATTAACTTTTCCTATTTTATAAAACAACAGACCATACGGTTGACGTAATATTTGCATACAGAAATAGTTTATAAAAGTTCAGGATAAAAGGACTCACGTATAATCCTGAAAAATGATCTATTCCGGAGGGAGTCCGAAATTTTCTGATTGTCATACACGAAATTGTTAAAAAAGTCAAAGTCGAATAGGCTTTATAGTGTACATATATATACTTTAACCAAATTAAAAAAAATGTAATTTTATTTTGTGTCTAGATTAAGAGACTCCTTTAACGAGACTCCTTTTAAATAGGTACTCTTTGTTAAAACCGATATTTAATACTGGCTGCTAGATTAAAATAAAATAAAAAATAATAATTGAAATGAAAAAAAAATCTTCAATAAACAATATTATCAGCCAGTGCATGTAAAGATGACATCATAATTATTCTTACATTACGATTAAAAGTCTTTACGCACGTCATCCTTATTGTTATTTCATTAGGGATTCAATTAATTAACATAACTTACATACAATATAAAAATAAATTACAAATCGCATTACTCGATAAAAGCTGAAATGATTTCGATAAATGCTCTATTTCCTGAAGTATATGGATAGTTCTTAAGCAGAGAAAAAAAAAGGTCTAAAGCTACCGTGAACGAACTCGCGTCTCGATGTCTCTTCCAGTGGTAGTACAAAATAGTTTAATGTTATTTCATAATGTAAACTTTCCCTAAGTATCAAGGATACGATTTATATGGCAATTGATAAGAATTTACTGTCTAATCTAGTGATTAAATCATTGCTGCATTCGGTGCTTTCTACCCGGGAACCAACAGTCATATTTAATAATACTTATAATACACCCAACTATTAGTTTAACAGATTCATCAGCAATAAACTTGTTAAAACCAATAGATATTATAGGTTTAATTACTCTTCCCAATTGTTTGAAAATTGTTGACTAGTCACTAAATAATTAGTTGAATATTTTTATAATTTATAATTTAGTGTTAGTTGAATTTATTTTATATTTATAAATGAAATTCAGCTTATGCAATGCGAATTTGAGAGTATGAAAATAATGATTTTAATAACACCAAAAAGTTCTGTATAATTTAAGTTAGTCTACATTTATGGATATAACAGACTGGCTGGTAATAAACATAGTTTTAATATAATCAATTAATATAACAACTATAAACTTAGAAGCCGTGTCGCGACACTTAACGATCTATCTTTACTAATGTCGACACTAATTTTAATTACCACGGCTTTGACGATTGTTACGTAGATCAAACGCGAGTTATAAATGTTGCTGTATATAAGCTCAGCTGTAGCATAACTCATTAGATTTTTAATCTGTCGTGCGTTTTAATATACGTGTTTCAGTAAAGTAGCTTAATCTGTAGTTGTGTGAATAACGTATTTTTTTATATGAAATTGGGCAAAGTTTGCTATGGAAAGTGGTCATTGCATTCACGGTTGTTTGGCCAGTATAGAATTGTATATTTCCTATATATTATATTTATATTAAAAGGAGAGCTGCGCCTTGATGTAAAGTAGTTATTGCCCTTGACAGTCATAGACAATCGTATAGAGTGACGTGTTTAAAAGGCGTAGTGTTAAAAAAAGCATTATTTCGGCTTATTTACCGCTGTTATATAGCTGTTGTCCGCGATTCACGCAACTTTTTGGGGGTTGATTTAAAAAAAAAGTAGCCTATGTCCTTCCCCAGGCTTTAGACTATAATTGTACCAAATTTTGTTCTAATCGGTTCAGCAGTTTTAGCGTGATGTAAAGACAGACAGACAGGCAGAGTTACTTTCGCATTTATAATATTAGTATGGACTAGTCGATTTTTGTTTATAATAAAATAAATTGTTATATTTCTTTGCAGATATTTCAGCGTGCTGCGATAAAGCGACGGGAACATGTCGGAGCGTGTGCGAAAAGGTACATTTTTTATATTTAATTAAAAATAATTAAATTAAATTATTTAATTAAATCATTCTTTGTTAAATCTTATATTAAGTATTTAGAATTATGATAAACATTAGTAATAAACATTTGGTACAACTTAAATAGACTTATACATAATACCTTCAGCCATGTAGGAAGTTCTGTATTTGATAAATTCACTGAAAAGACCAACATAACAAACCTCTTTTATTGAATGTTATCTTTGAATGAACTCAATAAGCTATGTTGTAGGTATATGCATTGATTGATCTATTGATAAAATACCGTCATGCCTCTAGTATGGAACACTCTCACGTACGTAAACCCCTGAATCTTAATCTCACAGAACCCAATCCAAAGTTTTCATTGGAAAGCCGAATTGACTAATTAAGTAGATTTATTGCTTCCGAAACTTGGTTCGGAGTTATTTTTAACACCGAGTAAGGTCATTCAATATTTGTCCAACTTTGATTCGGTACTAGGATTTCATTCTTTGATCTGTTCTAGTAAAGGATATTGTAATATTCTTCCTGTGATGCTTGATGACTTGTATTATTTTAAACTTATCGTTCGTATCGTTTTTGCTATTTACTTTAATGAATTATATTTAGAGTAGAAAATAACCAATTAAAACATAAGTATGAAATAATTTTGTAAATATGTGTTTTCAGTGTTTTTGTAGCTTGAAAATATCGTTTCGTTCGTCATTTGACATATTGAGAGTCACTTTTAATTTTATAGGCTTATATAGCATATGACTAAATGATAAAAATAATTTCCGAACCCTCTACGTAATTTTATTCTTAGCTCTTTCTATGATCTCGCAATAATAAAGGCGTCGCAAGTAGCGCCGGAGCCAATCAATGTTCATGTCACAGACAGAATAGAATTCTAAGAAGGAGTGTTGACTGAATGAAAAAAATTATTAAATCATGTTAAAGGAGCTGGCCGGTAATACATTCGTTTTTAATTTCGTCTTGTTAGAGACGGCGTGACGGTGACTTCCTCCACGCGATGCGGTTTGAATATCGAATTCGAAGTTCGAAACTTTAATTTGTCGGCGCCATTAATTAATTATGTTTCAAAAATGGAAGTGATTGCGGCGGGAATATTTGAAGCATTGTTTCTTTTTTTCCGGTCTTATTTCTGACTGCGTTTTTTTATCGATAACAATACTGTAAAAATCATTCGTTATCCTCTTTAATATTAAAAACAACAAAAGCAAAAGAAAATTCTGTTTCAACTCTTCATTAGCCGTCGCAATAATTACAAAGGGGACTACCATAAGTACTGATTGGATGTCATTAGCCTGTACATTACAAATCAAGTGGAAGTGTATGGGATAGTAACAAGCCACATCTGTCTTTACTATTATTGTCTGATGTGTTTCCCACATTTTAATACAGTTAATTAAAAGAAATGTTATTGTTACAATTTGTTTACAGATGCATATTTTTGTTATAAATTAACATTTGCTCATAAAGAAAGTTTTATATCATATTTTTAAAATTACACGATCAAATGTCCTCTGGAAAAATAACCTTTAAATTAAACTATCCACAAAAAAAGCATTTTTATAATAATTACATTAAGACTGAGCGCAGCTTTAAAATTAAATATCTAATGATTTTATTTATTAAACCGAGTCTTTAATGATAAAAATTCACATTACTTTGTGTTACTTGTCCATAACAAAGGTTACCTACATAAACCTGAAAAAACAAACCAAACATTTATTCAAGTGAACCCGCTGGGCGCAGCTCGTTTAATATAAAATTACTTCGCGTTCTAAAGTTAATGTACTGCACTAATGAAACCTTTTCTAAATTAAGAAAATTGTGTGTGAATTGCGAAGTTGCTAGGTGTAAAACAAATTCTTGCATCGCTACGGCTCGTAACTCGTGCTGGAATTTATGAAGTGGCAACACTGAAGTCTTTTAGGTTGTCTATACACGAGGTAAATTTTAGGCTATAGTTTGACTTTATATTGAAATAGTTGTAAGTAGCATAAAATTGCAAGTTACTTTTCACAATTTCGCTTATATGTAAGCGATTTATTAACATTTGTAGGTTATGAATATTTTACTGCTACAGCTCTTGATTAAAGGGTTGATAATAGTTACCGATTTTAAAGGTGGCTTGACATTTTCTATGTTTTAAAAATAGATTTTATTACTGGCAGCACAGACAAAATACAGTTTGTTCTATCAAGGGTTCATACGTCAAACTATATATTGAAATAAAAAAATACAGATTATAACAAAAATCGATGTTCCATAGAGGAAAATTATATTCACAGAAAAAAGAGTATAGCATATTTTAGTCGTACAATGTATAGTTCGCGTCACGAATCTTTAGCGCTGAACGAAACCTGCGCAGAAGTCAAAAATAAGGTATCAAGGTAGCGGCGCGGCGCGCGGGGCGCATGATCGTCGGGTGCGCGAGCGTTGATTGGTTGTCCCAGTCCTGTTGTCTTTCTCGCACCAATACGTTAATTACGAGCGCGATTCTACCAATGCGCAGCTATTCTCGTCAATCGCTAAACACAAAAGACGCGTAATTATACATCGCTTCGCTTGTAAGGAGCTTTAGCGAGGGGCCGCGAAAAACATATTGCCCATAACTGACTCGTTTCTAGCGCACAGAAGCTTGTAAAGTTTGAGATAATGAATTTCTTAACACGTGTTTATTGTATACATCGCGCTTGATAGTTGTTTCATGTGCGAGTTTTATTCTGACAACAATTCCGCTTGTAAAACAGTCTTAGTTAAATATTGTGTTCACATTAGTCTGAGCAAAATGTTAACAATCAAATATTTTCTTACTATATATAAATTATGTGTCACGTTGTTTGTCCGCGATTGACTCCTAAACTATTGAACTGATTTTTAATTAAATTTGCACACCATGTGCAGTTCGATCCAACTTAAAAGATAGGATAGCTTACATCCCGGTATTGCCCCGGGAACGGGAACTATGCGGGTAAAACCGCGGGGATAGGCTAGTATAATATATTCCCATACTGGCAGTTTTGTCGAATCCGATATTATATCCAGCAAAATCAATCAATGAAACGTCTCTATGAACTACAATAAAAAAGGAGTTCAGATTTTTACAATGTACAAAAATATGAAAGATAATTAATAATATTTACGTAGGTACTAATTAATTAATTATTAGATAGAAGTTCTACAAACTAGAAAAAAAAACGTTTATCGACAAACAAAATCCGGTACTTTACTAAATTTTATTGATTAAAAGAAACTCAATAAGCCTGCGAATAAAACGTGGGGGGTCATACAAAAAACATGTACGAAAATCGTTAAGATCGTAAAATTAAACGTTTATAATAAGTTCCATACATCGAGAATACTAAACAGCAGATCATTGACACGGCACATGACTATCATTTAAAATACATTGCTCTATGCTATTTCCGATATTTTTTTGAGACATAGAGAATAGGTAATGAGCTAGACGGAATGAATCATTATACTATTTTTGTCTTACCTGCCAATAACTGAGGGCAACTGAAAAAGAAGTTTTTCATTGATTAAAAAAATTGTTAAAGAGTTTCTTATTACCTATTTACGTTAGCTTTGAAGCAGTATTTCTTAAAAGCTTTGGATAATGAATGAGTATGTACTTCAATTCGACAGCTCCACCATAAACCGACGGACGGACAATAAACTGTTCCTATATGCTGTATTTTTTCAGAACCATCTAGATTGCTTCGAGAAGGTCCCAGCAGAATGGTTTTACATTGATCACCTACTAGGCAGTAGATAAAAAAGCATAGCGAATTCCCACGGAGCACGAAGTCGTAAAACATTATTTGCCTAGCGCCGTTTATAATTTTCAGTATGTGCGATATGGGCGGCTAGTTTGAAGTGCGGCACCTTTGATGTACGGACGGATGATCTAAGTTGTCGCGGCTGCTTTTAAATGTATTTATATACCTGTTTACATAGACGCTAGACTAATCTATTTCTAATTTCAAACATCACACGTATTGAAGTGAGGATACAATTGATGTTTCGCGAATTGAGTGAAGGTGAACATCTTTGGACTTACTAAACTAGTGTCTTTTAAATAAGTGGGTAATTAGTTGGTACTGGATACAAAACAGTAGATACAATGTTATCCTATATACAGTTTTTGTGATTGATTGAATTTATTGACACATTCGCGATAAGTGCTTTAGAATTTTTGTTGTCTATTGTAGCTTCAGGATAGAAGCGTATAAATATTGTAATATCTATGAAGTTTCAAAACAAATAGGTAAATCAATGATTTGAAAAATTGAATAACTTATTTCTAACATGTACAGCAATGTGTAGTTCATTAGTTGCCAGAATTAGAACAATCACGATTGTGGAATACTAACCAAGTTCATACTGGGAATAACCCCCATAATTAGTACCTATCTACTTGGTTGGTATTCGTATTTCGTTGGAAGTGTGTACCTTCTGTCAAACGTCAGGCCGTACTCAGAAAATCCATGAGAGGATTTATAATTCGGGTTTCAGGATGATCATACGACATTCCAGTCACGTCCTGTAGGCATTAACCCCATCGTGGCTACGTATTTCCTTTCGATTCTCCATCATTTATACTCAGCGTTTTATCATTCAGTAACGGCTTTCAATCTTTGGATTTTTTATGAGATTTCTTTTGGATGCGTTTTGAATAGCAAGCAGTTCACATATGTTTTGGGGAATTTGTTTCGATTCTTCGATTTCAAATCGTGACAAGGAGAAATTGAGTATTTGCTTACTTAGTAATATTTGTTGTATGGTTGAAAACCTACTTAAAAAGTATATTAAAAATAAGTTTTTAAGTCACATACCTTTAAATCTTTCCGTAGGTAAACTTTAATATTGCCACCATATACATAATAAGAATAATTCCTCATCAGGTAAGCAAAGGTTTTCTCTACAGAAATGAAAAACTCGTTAAGCATGCAGTAACAATCTATAATACAGTGCAAGAACATTAATGTAACATTTTGGTCTCAAGTCGCAAAAACAACAAACTAGCGGCGAGTCAAAAGCTCCAAGAGCTAAAATAGACTCATTTGAAGCGCTTTCATGTCTGTCCGTCTCACCGACCTGACGATATATTTTTGGCCCATATTGAGACACTTTTAACACCTTGCGGATGGAGCGAAATTAAGAAAATATTGTTTTAATTGTTCAAACAATTTTTCATGAGCAATGTCTTTAATTGTGACCCAGATGTAGCTTAAAATTAGCGTGAATGTGTTTTACAAATTAGTGATTGTATTTGTAGTTATAGGAAATAACTTTATTGCTAAAATGATCAAGATATAAAATACCTTCTTGTTATTTTCTTGTTTGATTTTTATTAATACACAATTTGAGTTGTTTTGGTGCGTTTTAAGCGCATTATAAAATTGTGCATTAATACTATGATGATTCACAGCATCATGGTGATAAAACCATTATCACAATAAATAAATCGTCAATCGTAAGGGAACGCTCAAAACTATGGGTCAAAGGGTGTCTCATAAGTGTTGACGATAACTTTAACCTACATGTTGATATGATTTCTGAAGTACTTCCCAGAAGTGTCGAATGAGATGAGTATGGTGTGGAAACGGTCAAAGCGATATCATATACGTGACATAATATGTAGGAACATAGAATTGATTGAAGCTTTTCGACTATAGGTACACTAGTTGAAAATAAAATTCTTTAAATTATAATGATAGGTATATATAGCGTTGTTTGTTGTTATTTCTAAACAATTATATACTATTTTCCGATCATCAACGAGTATAGAATGCTATATTTCTTGTCTATTTAAAATTGTTTTGTACAACTTGATATGATTCGGTTTTAGAACATCGTTACACTTTTTTTTTAATTTTTAGAACAACGTTTCACGCATCACGCATTATAATTAAGAGATTTCATTGAAATTAACAACAAATCAATGTTCCATGCATGACGAAACTGCATTTTAGACTTCAGTTTATAAGCTGGTTAGTCACATACTCATATTGTTACCGGCTGACGATCCGTACCTAAATAACAAATGCCATTTAGATATAGACTTAAGTGTTGTATTTAGGTTGAGTTCAATGATATTACATTAAAATTGTTTGGGGTTATTATCAAATAGCAGCTAAAATATAACAGACTAGCTGATGCGTAAACACTTCTTTGGACATAATGCTAATTATCCTTTTCGGTTTTTACCCTATGATACTAAGCAATAATGTCCACCACAATCATTACACCATTAGAATCCGAAATTACCCCTTACAATTTAACAAACCCACAAATGATCCGTTAGAAAGAATAGTTAAGACTTATTGAACACGTTTGTTTGTATTTTTATTTAGCTCTGGAAGAAAGACCTAGTAATAAATAAATGACATACTACATTTACTAATTTATAATGATATAAGATTAAAACTCATTTCAATTATTTTTCTTACCAGAACAAATGTACTGACGTTACTGATTGATATAGTTGTGTTGTGTGTGTACTTCAGGATTAAATTCCAACATGTCTACTCTCTTAATTAAGCTATTTAAGGAACCACATACAGTTTCGCGTAATAGTTATAAACATACCATTAGTCTCAAAACTCTCGACTCTCGAGATGATTGTACGCTATCTTAATTTAATTAGAATGTTTATTTCTATATAAAATAGTGTTAAAGATATAATAATGATAATAGACTTAGATATAATAATGATAATTAAGATATTTTAATGATAAAATACTCTTTAAAGATGAAAGAAATGCGGTGCAATTTGTAATCTTCATGTTTCGTTATTTTTCAAAAATTGGTTTATTTTAAAACTGATTCAGCGGCTCATTGTAATCTTATTTATTTGTGATAAATGTTCTTTTAAATAATGATTCTAGTTCTGAAGAATCCGCTACTAAACCTCCACATATAGTCACCCCTTTATCGCGTTCCAGAGATTCGCTGAACGAGACATGCGAAGTCTCATAAAAGTCTTAAAGCCATAAATTAACGTCTCACTAAAAGTACTCGTGAATCTCTTTAATTGTTTTCACTTGTATATTTAGTACCAGTTAGTCTCAACGCGATCCTTAGTCTTATTTATCTGTGGTTACTTGAAGTTCAAATATATGAATGTTTCAGATGAAAGCAGCTGTAGTTTCAATGAATTTAATGTTGGCTTTAGTTCTACAAATTTCAAATCAAAATTGCTAGTAAATTGTTCAGAGATAGTTAAACATAATTATTATTGGAATGTAAAGATTGTTATCATTTTATAAAGACTGGCTGTGTCCAGCGGTTTTGCCCTTCCTTAGACTTTCACAAATAATAATAGCGTTGTTCAGTTAGAATAACACAACGAAAAGTGGCATTGATTTTTATAGAAATACGACAGATACCTATATAGGTGCGTAGAACGGACCACAAAGAACTTGTGGATAAAATAATAAATGAAATTTAAAAAAAAATAAAACGCTAGACCGATTGACCTCGAGCACATACAAACGGAATAGTCCAATCAGCTAATTATAACTGTAATTTAACTCAAGAATAATTTACAAAGAGACATCAAAGCGGGCAGCTATTTGATTCTGTCCTTTGATTGTGGCTAACGTTTGCTATTTTCAAACTATAGAGCAAAATGACACGTGGATAGGGTTCGCGTTTTGTTACGTTTTATTAACGGACTGAATATATTTTGTATTTATTACGCGTTCACATAAGAGGTTTACACTATTTAGAAGTATAAAATGTTGGTGGTACTAAACTTATTTGGATGATTCTTTTAAAAATACTATGTCATGTTATAGTTCTATAACAGAATTCTGAAGAAAAATATTGTACTCAATTTGTTTTTTTTTATAATATCAAGTGATTGATGAGCAAATTAATGTTCACAGTTCTAGAAACATTTCCGCGTCCCTTTTTTAGTCCATAAAAGGATTTCAATCATTAGTAGACTATGAACAAAATTGAGTTTTACATACCACATTGATAACTAATACCTGATGTTTAATAGAAGATCAACGATTATTTTAAACAACAAACGACCTAACAGTATCAGTAACAATTATATTAATTTCAAAACTTACATAGCTCTAAAGCGATCGATAAAACGCGATTGGTAACAATTCAATTATATGAGTTGCAGTTTCAAAAGGTTTTCATAATACTAGTTTCACAAACAATGTTGAAGCTACGTTCATTTTTGATTGGTAATAACGCGACACGTTGATATCAATTAGTAATGGGAATAATGAGGTGCATATTTCTATTTGTAGTGTTACCTAATATGAATAATATTGAATCGATGTGGTCAAAAGAACAATGTTTTGAAATGCGAGTGTGAGTTAAAGACGCTTTAAGGAGTTCGAAGGAGACCTTTATCGGAACACTAGCTATTGCTCGCGACTTCGTCCCCTATTTCTATTATTATGTTATAGCGAGTCAATCTTAGAAGATAGACGTATACTGTCGCGGACTTTTTTTTATATCATTTAAAGAGGAATCATTCTTTCATACATATTATTTTTGTATCTTGAACCGTTTTCGCAGCGCACGCAAAGGAAGCCCTCAAAGATGAACAATTTTCCCCATTTTTTCCATATTTTCCATTATATCTTCGCTCCTATTAGTCGCAGCGTGATGTTATGTAGCCTAAAGCCTTCCTCGATAAATGGTCAATTCAATAAAAAAAGAATTTTTCAATTCGAACCAGTAGA
>DWAJ01004087.1:0-13577 GCA_018238005.1 Eurema mandarina
CACGATATGTATCAACGTGACATTCTTGACGTGATAGTCATAAATTTTTAAGTGTTGTTTTTTTTACGAATTTTGGGGTACAAATAGGTAATGTTAAGGCCACCTTTTATGTAAAGATTTCTTGTTGTTTATTTATTTTTATATTGACAAAATTTATTATTATTCTAATTAGTACGAAACGGCATTAAAAGATGATTTTCTTCCATCAAAATTGTCTATTACGAAAGAAAACCCTAATTTTTTTGCGCAAATACACGCCACCGAAACTAAATGTCAAAATGAAGCTTTTGTTTATCTAATAACGATTAATATAAAATATCAATTATGACAATATTTCCCCCTCCTCCCCCCAGCTATGAGAACGTGACAGAACAAGTAACGGTGCCAGTGAACGGTTCCGTGAGCCTCAATTTCACGCTAATGCCCGACGACCCTCAACATTGGTCCTCGGCGTACGATTTTCGGTAAGTCTAACGTGAGAGTAACGTGAAAATGTTTATTTGTTTGTTAGTTTATAAAGTTAGCAAATTGGTGAAATTTTGACAGCAGTCAACAGTGTGACGCCATGTTGTTTATAGTGTTGCATACGTTCAAAAATTTAATATAAATGATTGCGGATGATAGATATCGGAATTGAATAAAAAGGATCTTTAATTATATTACTATCAACTTAAATGTTCTTTTTGAATTGTGATTTGTTTTTTTTGAGAATATTATTCATCAAAGACTTAGGTATGCATTGAAATTGAATGATCTCTTTTTAAGATTTAAAGAAAGAAATGACTTTATTTTCTATTTCTTAAATATTTTCATGTTACTCGTAATGACGGTTGCCATTTTACATGGATTTGATTTTTTACTTTTAAATGATTTTCGGTCTCTTGTCATAATTATTTCATACATTATTACTCAGTGATAAAACTATCATGTTTGTATCATGTATTGGCTACAAAAGTTTTAACAATTAGTAAAATACTTTATACTGAACTTGATTATTTACTTTAAAATTATTTTCGGTCTCTTGTTATAATTATTACATATATTACTAGCTGACCCGTGCCCACTTCGTTGGACATAATGTTAACAATCCCTTTTTCATATAGTCTATGACACTCAGCAAAAATGTGGCTTTCTATTGGTGAAAGAATTTTTAAAATCGGTTCATTAGATCCCGAGATTACCCCTTACAAGTTAACAAACACACAAACTTTACTTCTTTATAATATTAGTATAGATATAGAGTGCTCAGTGATAAAACTATGTATCATTTATAGACGACTATAAGACTACACGTTCAGCAATAACTATATAACTTTAAATTGTAATATATTAATTGTATTTTTTTTTTAATAACTAATGAAATAACGTTTGAAATCTTTTGAGGTTAAGAAAATATGTTTGTATTATGTAAGTTAAAATTTGTGTTCACTTTTGTAGCCGACTATACAATATTTAATGTATGTAGAAATTCTCAATCTCAAATACATATATTGTTTTGAAAGGGGTTAAGTCAAACTTACTTTCGTATTTTCTTCTACTAACTTTTTTTCTATTGCATCCTTGGATGGTGTTGGTTATTGTATTTATATGTCTAAAAAAATTATATGCTATAATATTAACTTAAATATTCTGTGATGGTGGCGGAAATTTGAAACTCTCTAAAATTCAATTTATTGTAATAAATATAAAAAGTCCTAAGATGACGGTAATATTTTGCTATGATTTTTTTCTCCCTGTCGCTCGTAAACTCTTTCGTATTTAAACTGTCTCGAGAGGTGCTACGCTGAACTTTGTATCGTCGCCATCTTAACAGCTTAACATAAATACTCCTTCTATGATCTGACGTTTGACATAATTAATGGCGCGCTTTTTAAATCTATAGATTCTTTTTTTAGATAATTTGACATAATATTGCATGACATCGTTTGTTTTTTTGTCTTTTATAATACTCTTATTAATTTTATGGAGCTTTTATACTCTTATTGATAAATATTATGATTGTATATATAAATGTAAAAAATTGTATTATATTATTAATTGAAATTCCGTCCGGCTAAGACGATTTGATCTCTATTTTTTTTTTGTTATTTAAATTATAAATTGCCTTTTGGTTGTGATCTTGTTTTATTTTATTTACTGTTTTCTACTAATAAAGTATATTTTCAAGCATATATGTTGTGATTGTCTTTCTACTAACTGTTTGCTTACTAACCCTAACCTCCTTGAATGTATATTTGCTTTGATTTTATAATACTTTATATTTTATATATCTTTCTTGTTATTGCCGTTTTTCAACTTAAGTCTTGATTCTTAAAATTTCTTCTACAATTAAAGTTAAATCTCACAGAATTAACTTTGTCAATGTAGTTCAGTTCTTGATCAAACTATATTTAGCAGTATCTATGGTATTTCTAAACATACATATAAATATATAAAAATTTTAAATCTTCATTATAATACATAATTTAAATGACTAAATAAGTCCATATTAACTTATTGTATAGATAAATTAAATTAAAAAAATATTTAGAACTACATGTATGGTGGAAAAAAATACCACAGACAACATATTTCTTCCATAGAGTTCTAGACAACATAGTGAAGACCAGATACCACAGTCCGTTAGAGATGTACGCAGCGCTCGCAGAATTGGAGAATAAGTTCCCAGATATAGCCGAGTTCAGAGCTGGGGATAGTCTTAAAACTGCCACGTTACATGAACTGAAGATTACGAGCGATGTAAGTGATTTTTTTATGTCATGACTACCAATATTATCTTAGTGAATTCCTAACTAATGTAAGAATAGCGAGCGTGTGTAAAAGTGCCACTGACCCTATATGGTATGACGGAGCTAGCGGGGTTTTGGTCCAAAGGTATCAGGATTTCCCCTCTATAAAAAGAGGTGCTCCCTAGTGGTAACCAAAGGACGTTATTAAATTTTCCTATGTAAAGCTCGATTCAATTTTTTTGTTTTATGATATATATTTTGATCCTCTTCTGCCGTTTTTGCGTTAAAAGTTGTGTAAAGAAATCAACCTTGTAAATGAATAAGCATTCATTATTCATATAAATAAACGAACTAATCGATGGTATGTAAACACACAAATGAGATATAAAGACGTAATAACATTGGCCTAAATTAAACATTCCAGGCCGGTGGACCCGAAGAGAGCAAATTCCACATAGCCCTAATAAGCAATCTATACGGTTCCCAACCTCTAGGACAGGAAATGCTCCTAAACTTTGCTCGACATCTCTCCACAGCCTACCAAATAGGAGAACCAGTCCATCAACGATTACTCAAAAACGCAGTATTCCACTTCATACCAAACCTCGATCCGTTATACGAGAAAGTTTTCCGAAACTTTGATGGTACCCAGAAATGTGATCTAGAATTGTTGGAAGAAGAATTCGGAGACAGCGTCTACGCGTACCTAACTAAGAAAGACTTGAATCCTCTATCGAACTATACGAGAGAAAAGGCATTCGTGGATCTGCTTGAAAGCGAAAAGTTCGATTTGGTTCTGGAACTTTCTTCGGGGACAGAGGATGTCGCTTTCCCGGCGTTCTCGAAGAATATCCACGAGAAGTTTGCTCAGGCGTATAGGGATAACAGAGCGTTTGTTGATAGGTATGAGTGTAAGGCTAGGAACAATGTGGTTCACGGGAATTTGATAGACTTGCTGTTTGAGAGGTTCAATACGCCGGTGATTTCTGTTGGTTTGAGCTGTTGTAAGATGCCGTCTGATGGGGATATAGCGTGGGTTTGGAGGGACAACCTGAGAGGGATCATGAAGTTCATCGAGGTGGCTAATACTGGTAAGTTTTGAAGTTTTTTAGTTAGATAACTTATTAAGATAAGTAAATATATGTTAATTCAAACAATATTAATTAAATTAAATGGTCAAATAAACACTTAGCTAAACTGACAATAGCTGTGTCGAATATAGATAGACATACGTATCATTTTTTAATAAATAGTTAATCAGAAAAAAGGTATACTAGAAGAAAAAGGTATACTAGAGAACGCCTAAAAAGAATAAATTTAAATCTGAGCCTCATTCTATTTATTTTTCAAATAGAAAGAAGTTCACAATATTGGCGGCCACAAGTCATACTTTAAGTATCTCTATTGCAAGGAATGAATTATCTTCAGTTGAATTCAAAGTATCATTTTAATTTATCTTTATATTCGTCTATCTACATGTATAATATATTATTTATTATTTTATATCTATCTATTTATACATCTAAATATTCAACATCCTTTCAGGTGTAGTTGGTTACGTAAAGAACGAGGAGGGCGGGGCGATGAGGTTCGCTAGCTTAGCTATAGCCGGCACTTCCCGGCAGTACCGCGTCTCCCCTAACATGGCGAGGTACCGCGCGCTGCTGCCTCCCGGGGACTATAAGGTCATAGTGAGGTGCCACGGGTATCAGGACCAGGTCAGTGACAGTAATCGAGTAAATATAGAGGAGGCAAAAATCAACAAAAGATTCAATTAAGGTTAAATAGAAAAGTTTAATATGACTAACTTAGAAATGAAGATAAGGAAGTTTAAACAAAAAATAACTGATTAAGGACTTTTTGAAATGGTATTTTTTTTGGTTTTAATAATCCGTACTAATATTATAAATGCGAAAGTAACTCTGTCTGTCTGTCTTTCCATCACGCTAAGACTACTGAACGATATTTTGTTACATAGGTGGTCTAGAGCCTGGGGAAGGACATAAGCTACTTTTTTTTAAAACCCCCAAAAGGCTGTGCAAGGGGTTTGTTTATAATTTTACGCTTTCACGGCCAAACCGCTGAACCGATTGTAATGAAATTTGGTGCACAGATGGTCTAGAGTTTGAGATAAAACATAGGCTACCTTTTCACTGGATAAAAGGGTTATAAGGGGTAAAGGGGGTCAAAGTTTATATGAAAGTCCACGCGGACGAAGTCGCGGGCAACAGCAAGTATAATAATAAAAAGGAGAACATTTAATAAGTATAGTGAATGAAAATTTATATTTAGAATATTATTTTTTTTTAGATGCTAAATTGGCGGGTAGTTGAAGGTGTTATAAAACAGAAAGACGTTATAATGAAGAGGATAAATGCAGAACCGATGCCCGGGCAGCTGGAGCCGATACACATCGATAATAACCCGGACCAGGTTTATGTTACAGGTAACACTGATGTCTTAAATCTAAATGTCTATTTTTGACCCACGACGCCAAAACGACGGAGTGTCTGAGGCAACTTAGCTCTCAAACGGATGACCCGATTTTAATACGGTTTTTTTTCGTTTCAAAAGTATATCCTTCGAGAGTGTTCTTAGCACTGTTTCTGTTTGGTGGAAATCGGTTTAGGACTTCAAGGTTCATGTTATACGGTGGGTTGGCTTGCTTTTTGTCGGGGGTTTATGTATTTCTAATACTGAATTATAATTTATTTACTTACAAAAAATTAATTAGACTATAGTAGATAATAAAGAGTCTTCTTATAGAATAATAATTTTAAAAGTATAATAATCGCCATATGTATAATTTACTTTTTCAATCTTGTAAACATATAGTCTAAAGCTAAAATTAATTTAATATGTTTATTCTATCCAATTGTATTGCTTAAATATTTTAATGTACGCCAATTATCGTTAAATAGATTGTACCTACGGTTGTCTGGAAGAAATAGCTTTTTAGTTGCTTAATAAGTTACTAGAACAAGGCTACCGAATGCATTTTTTGTGTTTTATTTTTTTACTGGCAATAAATTGATTATCTTAATAAATTACTAAGTATATGGCTGCGAAATGCATATTTTTGTGTATAAGTGTTATTTTTAACTGGCAATGAATTTGAAATAAATAATTTCAGGTTTAGCTCTAGACAGAAACAGTGTTGCCCTACCAACGGAACTAACAGTATACCCTCTCAATTCTAAACATGCTCTTACAAGCAATATAACGGATGAAAGTGGTAGATTTGTGGTCACTTTACCCGTTACCTTTATGGGTCATGAGGTCAAAATGGTCGCTATCAGCGAGGGTTATATACCAGTTAACAGACATGTTAAGGTAGGTTATTAAGGGTTAAGTATTTTATTTTAAACTAGCGGACCCGTGCTCACTTCGTTGGGCATAATGTTAACAATCTTTTTTATTTTTCTGTTTTTATCTAGCCTATGACACTCGGCAATAATGTGGCTTTCTATTGGTGAAAGAATTTTTATAATCGGTTCAGTAGATCCCGAGATTACGCCTTACAATTTAACATACAAGCTAACTTTACTTCTTTATAATATTAGTATAGATTACTAGCTGTAAAACCGCGGGGCACGACTAGTTAAGAATAAAAACGTGGGTGATTCCACAGGACACGACTATTGCGTCAAAGAACAGATAATAATATTGCCATCTCTTTCTCTCACATGTAGATTAGCAGCAGCGAGAACGTGACGCCAAATGTTTTGTTCAAGTTAGAACCAGATGGCAAAGTGCTGGGGATGCCCAGACTCGTATTTGTTATGGTTGCAGGTAAATTAATGTTATATTAAAGAAATATCATTTATAACATACTAGCCGCGCAACGCGGGTTTATCCTCTTTTATGTATGTATATACAAACCCTTCTCTTGAATATATCTTAACCTACATTTTAACCTGACTATGACCAAGCCAAGTGCCATGTGTTTGCATGTCTTCCCCTAACGCATAAATTATAGATCTAATTTTGATATTAAAAATCCATGTCGCATTCGCTAAACTCTAATATCGAAAAAGTTAAGATAATCGTCGTAACATGATGATGGCTCAAAAATAATTAAATGCTCATCAAATGTGGTATTTATTTATAAATAAATATCTAGGAATTTTAGTTTTTTTATTATCCAAGATATGGACTTTTTTATACACTGTTGTACATATTGAAGATTTGTCTTTTTTTATAATATATAATATTACAGGTATATTCGGAGTGATGGTGGTGTCTGTAGGCGCGTGGTGCTTCAGTTGTCGGGAGAAGAAAGACTCAAGAAGAGATTACATGTTCACTCAACTGCCGGCCGACGATAAAAGGCCGCTTTGCGATGACACTGCTTATGGTGAGAATCATTCAATCATTCATTCATTCGTTCGTTCGTTCATTAGAATTGTCTATGGTACATCTATGGTGGATAAAAGTATTGTACTTATATGACCATTCTTATGCGATGACACTGCGTATGGCGATCAGTGTAGTACAATTTTTGTTTTCGAATTGTTATTACGAGTGTTCTTGTAAGTTGTGAAAAAACTTACTTTTAAACAATAATTAGCTTTAAGACAACCTTACTACATATTGTTTGTTTTCTACATAAAATTCTATTGTGAGTAAAACAAATAAGTCACGTCGATAAACTCTTATAGATATAGTCCGGAAGCCGTACTACGATGAAGAAGACATTCCACCATCAGAAACGGACTCTGAAGATGAGGTGGTCCTCCTCAGGTCTGACTCCGAGTGGAAGCGAGCGGAACAGGAGTAAATAACTAGTTTAATGTTAGCTAAATGTACAAATCGTCTTTTATCTATGGTCTAAACTGACAACAATCTATAATCTGTAGTCTGTGGTGTATAAGACGCCATTTTGATTATCTTACAGGAATAATTTCCTAAATAACTTTATTAATATTCATTCATTCGTAAATGACGTCATAATTAATTTAAATATGGGACAAATTACAGATGTCATTTTTATTTAGTTAAGAGATGTCAGTTAAAAGTAATTTTAATAGAAAGAACCATTTATTAAGATACAAATAAATACAGTAATTTTAATATGAAATATTTTATAAGGCTGATCACATTCTATGTAGTAACTTCAAAATCCAATTAAATGTCATTCCTATTCGAGCATAATCACTTTTTTATGCATAATTTTTTATCTTTAAAACTTTAGTGATATGATAGTATTAATTATAATTAGAAATCGTTTACTTTATTTATACTTTTTTAACTTTTACAATTTTATTCGATTATACATCTATATTTATACTAAATTTTATTTTTTCTATATTAAATTTATTTGAAATTTTAAAACGAATTTAAAATTTTATATCAGTATTTTATTAAACTAATATTATTATTTCTAACCACATTCCTTTAAACATGAATGATTTTGTTATTTCTATTTTATCTGTATTTTAAAAGCATTTGTACCGAGATTATCTATTGCATTTTCTTAACATTCCAATTTCGAACATAATACATATTAAAAAAAACTATAATGTCAAAATATTAATAGACAATAATACATATAATTATACAGTTGAATTATACATTTTTATATGTAAAATGTTAATGATATTACATTAAATAGATATGTCATATTTTAATTTTGAAGACGCAAAAACATCCTAATTAGGACGTCTTACCTTTAGGTTGCCGGTGCATTAAGCAAAACTAACTATCTCTTTTTGTATGTGTGTGTGCTGCCGCTGCTGAGCGGAACACTTTTTTCGGTTGATTTGTCGGTTTATAACATATCTATTAACTATAATATCATTGACAAATGTTAAAAAATTCAATTTTTTTTCTATTATATAATATACTGAAAAGCTCATGGCATATAAAATTAATTACCTTGTAAAATGTAAACCCTATAATTTACTTTACTACTTGTGTTGTAAGATTCAAAATTGCTCGTAGTTTATTTATTTTTAAATTTCAAAAGTAAATTTGGGTTTATCTCAAAAATAACTGGAACTTTACAGTGACGTGATATGTACTTTATAGTAATATTATAATATTTTATTATTAAATGATCTTTGCCTTCATAAAACATTTGCAGATTAATTTGTAATTATTTCAATTTTTATAATTTATTGTAGTCTGAATCTCTTGAAAGCAATATTTTAGATTAAATATTAAATGTGGTGCTAACTATTGTCTTCTATTGTGTCTTATTGTATATTTTGTTGTAATTCAATCGTAAAAAGCAATCAATGTAGATTATATTAAAATAAGGTAATTTATAATATTTCGTTTTATTTACGGTTCCTCTAAGTAATAAAATATGTACTGAAGATTTGTGTTGTGTGTTGCCAGACTATTTTTTCTCGAACCGCCCCGCCAGAGCGCTCGTGTAGCCCCGAGATAGCCCCACCAATTAGTACTCGGATTTGACATACAATTATGTACCTAAATATAAAATCTATATATTTTGCGAGACTAGAGAACTATATATATGTAGATGTTATCAGCATTCAGCATGTCCTTATACTCAATGACTTATGACAAGTACACAAGTCCACCGATAATGTGGCTGTTTATACAGCATTAAATTTACCATATAAATGTGGAAAATTTTAAATCTACGAAAAAACATACAATTTTTTAAGGATTGCGACGATCTATATGAGTTGACAAAATTTTCTACTTTCTTAGCTTTAAAATTGCCACTGGATTCACTTTGCGTGCTCATACAGCGACTGTAGGTGTTATTATTCTATGATATTTAAAGTAGGCACAGGAAGACGCGATGTTATTAATGATATTTGTAATAATATGTTAGTTTATTCATAAATGCTACATCATTTTAATGCCATAAACTGTAAACATAACTTTCTTTGGCTAAATAGGCAAATAGAGAGCGAAGCGAAAACGAGCGTGTTAAAAATTATAAATATTTATTTTCAATTCAATTTGAATTGCTTAGTTTGGACGTTTAATAATTATTGATAAAAAGAAAAGATCTGCAGTAAATAATCATTTTAAGACAAACAAAATATTGTAGGGAGCTCATATAGAAAAGTTCTATTTGTCACCAAATGGGTTAAATTAAATATAGGTAGGTTAGATTACATATTAGACCTACAACCACGAGAATTATTTAAGTTTTAATATTTCGCATACATAAATTTCAAAAATATGTTTCATTATAATCTGTACACGTTATCAAATATTTTGCAATCTGCACAATCACTTGACTTGTCAGCAGGCCATTTGTCAATTTGTCTATAGCATTTGCTGATAAGTTTATTGTGGTCGGAAAATGTTATTTTATTATCACTAAAAGCTTGGTTAAAATGATTATAATCGATCTGACTTGAAGACTGTGTTTTCGAAGATAATTTTTTATTGTAGAATAAACATTGCGGGAAGGAATTGTAATGGAACGGCCGTTTAATTCCAGCGATATGTCGCGAAGAGCCGGAGAAATTTTTCGTCGTATAAACCGCCTTACAGACGGTCCCATGACTCGAAAGAAGCTGGTAATTCTTCTTCTTGTCTTGGTTTTCTTGATTTTATACCTTGGACCTACAATACTAAACTCTTTAATGAGTAGCGAGAGCTCCTTAGCGAGCAGCCAAACCGTATGTCATCGCAACTTTATAAACCCCTTCCAAGATGCCTTAAATGAATACGATGCTTACTTAAGACTAGAATCGGCGGCTACGTTGTCATCTCTGAGCCACAACTATGTGCCTTATGTTGGAAATGGCTTACTAGGTATTGCATTAGAGCATGATTCATACTTAAACATAAAACATGGACGAACTTTATCTTTGCCTGTTTATTATCACCCTCTTTACATCATTGATGATTACGATATGAAAGAATCAACATTAGTTGACTACAAAAAAGGAATTGTACACAGATTTCAGTGTAGCAGTTCTGGAATAAGAGTGTCTTATCAATATTATGCTCATAGGACAATACCATCTCTATTTGTTCAAGAGATACTTATAAGTAATCCTCTTAATGTTGCTAAAACTCTGCATATGGCTGTACCGAGGCTGTCTGATTGGCCAACATCAGTAAAACAGACTATAAAACTTCACCAAGGAGTTGATAGCAAAGAGTATGAAGTCACTACTGGAATGGTTGCCATACCAGACAGTGAGAATGTCATAGCAGTCTCTGTTGTGTGTAGAAAATTAAGTAATAAAGTACAAGTTGAGGCTAAAGATGGATTAGATTTAATGATACTGACTACAGTTCAATATAGTCGGCCGATTAAGAAAGCAGATTATGCTAAACATAAAGACATTGTCGAGAAGAAGGCTATTGATGAAATGGAAAAGGTTATTGCATTAACAACTGATCATACAGCTGTTAGGACGCTTAGAGACAACCATGCTAGAGTCTGGAATGGTTTATGGGACACAGGATTCTATATATCAGATTCTAAAGCTGATGGTGTGATAAATGGTGATAGAATAAATGCTACTATCTATGCAATCATGTCACAAGTACGAAGTTACGAACACGAAAATCACATTAAACCGTCAACGAAATCTGAAATTCTCCGCAGTCTCACTTACTCGGAAGGCTGTTATGGAGGATATTCTACTCTTGATGCCTTTAATTTATGGAAACCATTGAATTCACTTCAAAACCTAAACAATGTTGCTAGTGTTTGGCTTTTAACATTAGAAAAACAGGGTTGTCATAATCTACTCAGAGCTGGAGCCAGTGGTGTAAATCAAGCAATGATTTTGAGTTTTGGAAGCTTACGGTTTAGTAACCAGCATTTAGAATACAATATTCACCCTTCAAAACTGCATAGGGACTTTTTGTTTAGACGTGTCAACTATGGGAACATGACACACGTGAATATAAGTGTGATTTTACAAGAGGATAATAAAGCAGCTATATTTGTAGCATTAGACCGCTCAGATAAGACATATTATGCATGTGACGCAGGTTGCTTAGACACAGCTGTTCAACTTGGGCCTTATAGAAAATATTTTCCAGTGAAATTAACAGAACCGTTAACAGCTATTCTGTATATTACAGCAGATAAACAGCATATGGAAGATTTGAAACATGCTATTCATGTACATGAAGTCGTTGAAGCTCCCCCACATGAATCTCATGTTATCGCCCTGCATAAACATGGTCACAGCTTGGGTGGTCTAAATCCCTTATTCTGGGTATCCATAATACTGCTTATAGTAATGTTCCATTTATTCCTTTGTAGGATTATCATGAACGAATTCTGCGACAGCGGTTCAAATGTTAGCTATAAGAGGCTTTATAATAAAGCGTGAGCTTTTTATTGACTGAATTTTCTGGGTGTATTTTAAACAATGTTTTTATGAAAGGAATAATTAATGATATATATTTTTTATTATCCTTTAGTTTTATGTATATAGCAGCAAAATTGTACAAATTATTAGTACTTCTTTCTAAACTTGTTTCATCTTAATGGATGCATTAAGATTTGTTTCAGTATTTTATATTTATAATATTTTATTTTTTTGTGTGTTTAGTTGTAACAATGCTCATAATATTTTTTGACATATTTACTGTGGGAACATAATATTACGTATCGCAATTTAGGGTCTTGTACTGCTCGTACAATTTAATTTAACAAACTATTATGTTACATTTTTTATTTAAATATAAAAGTTATCTTACTTTCTTTAACTGAATTGTGACTAATGGTCACTTAAATATTTAATAACCTTCAGAGGGCTTTCACAAAAACGTTACGGTGGATGAGGATCAGATGCAAACGCAAGGGGGTTTAAACATTTAAAAATTGCGAAACGTAATACTTAACGCTCCCTTGAAATATTTCTTATTAACTTGTATACTCAAAACCATCACAAAAACAAATAATTTTTGTATACTGAATGTATGCATATTGAATAATTTTTATTTTGTTGTTTCTGCATTCCTATTATTTTTAGTAAATTTTCAATATTATAATACAAATGCAATGAGTAATAAATAGCCAATTATTATAAATTAATTCTTACATTGAATTTGCATACAAACAATTGTAAATATTATATTCAAAATTTATTCATTTAAATGTAATTAGATATAGTCTAGATACTTAATATAATGTTGTATATAATTTAATGGTACACAAATATTTATAAAATTATATTGTTATGAGTAATAATTTTTTTAATAAAACTAAGTTGAATGTTACTTTTTGTCTTATCATTTTCCTGGTCAAAGATAGTCGGATTTAGATTGAATAAAAGATACATATCCATTATTATTTATCACCCTAGTGACTCTCTAGTCACTAAAACTATGAAGATACTTTATCTGAGTCCTAGACATAGACGTATAACACATAGACCACTGGTTCTTAACCGCTGGTCCCTGGAAGCTGGAAGCATCCCAAGTGAAAGCAAGTGCAAAGAAATCACAAATATATAATTTAAAAATTAGTAAAGAGTATGCAATCACAAAAATCAAACATTTATAAATATGTATAATGCGCATTTACAATAAATAATAATAAAAAAATAATTTGAATAATTTTATGCATTTTTTTATAGATACATAGCACGATCATTTATTTCTTGACACTCAGAAAATGTAGGTATAATACTCATAAAGCAAATAGGTGGTCCGTGACAAAAGAGAAATTTTAACAAATGGTCCCTCATGTCTAAAAGGTTAAGAACCACTGACAGACTGATAGGGCCTCAATAATCGGTCCGCCGTCAGTGAAGCCAAAACACTATTTATGTAAGTGTTAAAAGCACGTTCTTATACTCAATGACACGCACACAAGCCCACCGATAACGTTGCTGCTATATGAAACTAGCTATTGCCCGCGACTCCGAAAGCTTTGACCCCCCC
>DWAJ01004088.1:0-13575 GCA_018238005.1 Eurema mandarina
ATAATTATTCTTGAAGCTAAACCGTGTTGGTATGGTCACGTTATAGTCTAGACATAATTAAAGTCTTTCTACCGCCACAAAAAAGAAAGCACGAAGAATTTTTATTCACCTAGACAAAAATACCCAACAGGGACCGAAAGTATTGTAACTTCACAAAATAAAGTTTAAGTAATATGACTTGCACTTGCAATGTCACAGAAGAAATTACTTACAATATATGCTACTCTGTAAGGAAATGTATAGGATTTTTAATTTTTATAGCTTAATTGATTTTCCCGTTTCTATTAAATGTCTCAAAATACGTAGCTACTAAGCCATTCGTACTCGACTAGGAAAATTGATACACATTCGACACTTAAGTGACTTGGATTCCATGTTTTTATTTACATCGAAATTAGTCGGTGCTCGGTGCAATCAACTATGAAATCCGAATACACTTTCACTGGATCAGAGATTTTAACTTGTCACAAACATTTCGTGCTATAATTGCTTAACAAAACTACAATTAGCTGTATACACGCGATTACTTAAATTAATTATTTAGACATTATTGACCACGATCGTCAAAAAAACATGATTGTTCTTAATAATTGATTTATCACAAGATAGAAATATCTTCTTACATATACCTAGCTCCAACAATCATTTTACGTGGATAAAATTTTATTTCCACAGTATAATAATAATACGACAGGACACTTTTAATACAGCGCCACATATACCCAAGCTAAGCAGAGCTTGTCTTATGGCAACTAAATAGGGGATAAATTAAATATATACTTTTGTTTGCAAATGCAAAATAATGATAATGAAATTCGAACCCACAACTCTTAGCACAGAGGGCAGTCATGTTACAACTGCACCAATCAGTCGACAACGATAGGAATAATAATGGGTCATACCACATATGTTATTGTCTTGGAAACATACAAATTAATTTTCCTAGAACATGGGACGAGCGTTCTCCAAAGATATTGGAGCTAACAAAATTATAGACGGTTATAATATTTGGATTTCAAATTACAGTAGTAGAGAGGTGTAGCTGAACTTCTTAAATCGAACCACTTAGACCACGGCAGTCATAAATTGTGCGAAGATTAAATGACCTACGCTGCCAGCATAACTTTACCCTTTCCGATCCTTTGACCTATATCATTAATTCAACATTACCTATTACACGCGTTGAACTCACACACACACACACACACACACACCACACACACACACATACACATACACATACACACACACACACACATACACATACACACCCACACATATATGGCGTTTACTTTACTCTCTACTCACACATTGAAAGCTGGAACAAGCGAAAGTTTAAGTGTTCCATCATCACTGAATATTTGCAACTTAAATTGGAAAACTGGTTTTTAGGGCGGTGTTAGGTTTCAAAGGGAAACTTTGTTGGAAATTGGACGACACAGGTGGAGTTTGTTATTGCGAAGTTCTTTCTCCTATTACGGAAACTTCGAGCTTTCATTGTTTGACATAATTAGCGAATAAAAAGTTTCAACTGACCGCTGGGGTCTGTTGGGAAAGTTTGAAAAATATTGGAGAATTCCTCTCCGCGACCCTTAGGTAGACCTACCGAATAACAATACGAAATTAGGAAACTCCTAAAGCACTTATAACAACAACGGTTTCTGAACAAGTTACTTCCAGTTAAACATAATAGCATTCCCTTTAATTATACATAATTCGTACAAATAACAGCTATTTTATATAAATTGAGATAAAGGTTATTTTTTCCTATATTAGGTGGAGATGTATCAAGAACTTGGTTAGATTTTCTTTATTTCTAATTTAAGGCTTATATTGAGTTGTAGTATATTTAATAAAGCTATAACATGAAAATTTGCATATAAGCTGAAACAGTCATACATGTATATATATATATATATATTCTCCTAAGTCCTTATATCACACTTTTAATATTATTCAGAGCCTTCGAGAAGAGTCTGAAGTCGAGCGAAATACCATTTACGCCGCAGACTGGGCTATACATTATTAATATATAGCAAGTGGCACTTATTGTATATGCCAATAACTCTATACAGGTTATAGATGGAAGATAAAACTGTATATTATTTACTAATATAGGACGTTACATAAATGAAGAATGGGAGTTTTCGTGAATAGTATAAAGTAGCATGGGGTTTTCTGTCGGAGTCCTCCTTTTCACAAAATGCTTATTTTTATAATAATTTATCTTATTTATATTATACTTACTATTTATTATTTATAATATTATCTACCACTCGATTAAAGCTGATCTAAAAACTTAAAACACGCCCAAAAGCCTCTAAGTTTATCGTCAAATTGAAATGATTAATTACTTTAAAAATAATACAAATAAGACCTATCTATATATTGGAAATATGAAAATTTTGCTATTTACTTTCGTGCACTTCGGTAATGAAAAGCAATGGAACCAAATTATCCACCTGTAAACACTTTATCCTTTAACGAGTGAGAAAGAACATATCACGGCAGCAAAGTGTGACCGAGATGCATATATGACTATCATCGATTAATGCGCTGGAAAAGTACGGCGTGATTTCTTATTAAATAACGTCTTCTTTGAATTATTTAAATTTGAAGTATAAACTAAAAATATCAGCGAATTAAAATGAAGTCCCATAAATTTTATTGTTTATTGTAGAGATATTTTTCTTCCTCGCCAATGATATTATCTAAGGTTAATTTTTAAAGTTTATAATAACTTGTGTCTCAAATTGATTGACGATTACATAAGCCGAATAAGAATAACAAGTATCAACAATAATTCATCAACTTCCTGAGTAGCTTATAGCGTATAACATTATAATAACAATACATAAGAAAAGACAATAAAATTATGAAGAATGTGTAGGCAAAATGATATTGAAACGCTACGACTTCTATCACTCTTATAGGCCGTGTGCTCACACCCTTTGTGTGGCGATGTGTACGGTCTTAAGATGTGAAGTGATTAATCGACACTTTGTCACGTCTCGGAGACATCACAGGCGGCGTTTAAGAACCATTTTCTGATCGAAAAGTGAATTGTGTTTAATTGGTTTCCCAGTTAAACATGAATTGTATAATAAAAATTATATTAAACAATAATCCAATTATAAGGTGGTAGAGCCCTGGTATTTATCTGAATTAGGTAATGGGTAAACTATATGAAAAGTTAAATTTAAGAACTTTCCTCTTGCATTATCTATACTAATCTATACTAATATATAAAGCTGAAGAGTTTGTTTGTTTGTTTGTTTGAACGCGCTAATCTCAGGAACTACTAATTCGAATTGAAAAATTACTTTTTTATTGAATAGACAATTTATCAAGGAAGGCTTTAGGCTACATAACATCACGCTGCGACTAATAGGAGCGAAGAAATAATAGAAAAACATATCAACGGGGACGAAGTCGCGAGCAACAGCTAGTCTCTTATAAAAACCGAAGGATAATCGATTTCGTAGTTGTATATTATTAAAGCATACATATTTCATATAGCGACTTAGTATTTACTATGTAATGATAGTAATTACTTATTCGTAAAAAAATATTTGACCTTATATATTTCGACTTCAATAATGTATATTGGTACAAAGCAGAAATATCCTTAAGTGAATCTCATATCTTTTTAATCGAGGTCTGATCGAGTCTCAAATGGACTTCAATTAAGACTACTGTATAATGCATTATCCTCTCTCACCTCTAACCTCTCATGTTTCTTTCATCTTACCTGTAAAAGAAACTTTTATTAATACACTTATTAACTAGAGAAATAAAACATTGCAAAAATAAAAATTATTCTTTAGTTCTAAACATTTCTATTTCGTAGATATGTCGTCGTGGGTTTAATTCGAATTTTAATTCAATTTTAACGTTATTTTCAATAGTTTCGAACGGGTGATTATAAAATTACGTATTTATAAAAAATGCACTGTTTTATTTTATTTGCAATCGTCCTCATTAAACTCAACCTTGTCACACTTACACGTAGGCACGGTTATTATCGCTTTGTTACATTATTTTATTATATACTATAAAGCTGAAAAATATGTTGTTTTGTTCAAAAGCATTAATCTCTTAAAGTCTGTGTCTGTTTTTTTTTAAGTTTTTAAAGTCATCGCGGCAGAGTGCAATACGAAATAATATGGTAGCAAATTTAGTAATCATCGCTTATTTTCAATCCAATTCAAATCAAGAACAGGATTAACTTGACACTTTATCATTTTATTGAATAATTAAGTTCCTGTCACTTGTGTTATCTCAGTTGACTCTACTTATTACACACTTAGTAGATAACGAAGTACATTGAAGCCAAACATCGCGTTTTAGGGCGATCCATATCTAGCCCCTACGGCCGTAAAGTGACATCATTGGCGATTTCTGTGGATGATAAACAGAATGTACGAGTTGACGGCTGTCACCATTTTATTGGCACTTGACGCCGAACGCTCGTTTTCACTTCATTAATTTAAATTTATCTATCCCAAAATATATGCTTGACGCAGACCCTGCTATAAAACTATCACTATATCTACTATGAAATGATCATTTTCTTTATTTTAAACATCGTATAAAAAAATTAAATAAATTTAAAATTGTGTTTTGCCAACGCAAATAGTTTAGTAAAATTCGTATAATTGGTAAGAAATAAACGCAATCACATCTCCGCGAAGTTTTGGTTTGAATAATTATTTGTGACTAAATTTCACAATACCTACTGAATCCTTTAGAATCATTATAACATTATATTATCTCGCTATTTCATTATGTAAAACCTTTATCAATCTGTAATAGCTTTGATGTGGCCACCACACTGTAAATGAATGTAACCTTTAGCTGTATCTAGATCATAATTCACATGACACGACATTTATGACAATTGTAAAAAAGATAGAATGTAAAAAGTCGCAATGAGGACAAATACCTCTGAAATATGAGAATTGAGTATAATTAGTTTGGATTACCCAATATTAATATAAACGTACTTTAAACTAAAAAGATTGCATTTTTTAAAGCTGATACAACTCGATAGCGTAATTAAGAGAAGGAAGTTTAATACAAAACTAATGTTAATTTTAAATGCTCATAGTAGCAACTTATAGTATCTGCAAAATGTGTATTCATCTGAACGCTGACTCGGGTATGGCGGGAACATCTGTGGCCGGATATCTTATATTAAACTTGGGATAGTTGCTTCGGCCAATTGTTTTCCTTAACTACTGTTTCCTTTTCTTAATAAGTTAAAAGTTATTCGATGTCAGAGCGTTTGTTTGTAATAGTACGAGTTTGTCACGTGACCTAGTTTTATTAGACATTTCTCATTATTATTAACCGACTTAAAAAAGAGGTATCTCAATTCGTTTCTTGGTACCGACTTTAATATTATGAAATTACTATTTAATTGTTTCTATATACTAAATGAAAATACATATAAATACATGTGTTAACATGTAATGGTTTGATTTAATTTCAATTTAGGTGTCATTAATAATAACAGAAGGCGCGTTACAACAACACTTCGCCGAAACGAAAGCAATTTCATAAAGTTATGACAGTCGCGCAAAAAACAAAGCAATCCATTAAAATGGCGATTCAGATGTCAAATGTGTCACACACACGGCTCGGTGTCAAATTGTGACGGCCGAAGCGCCGACGCCCGACACGATACAGTGCGGTATAATACACGCATTACACGTTGTTCTAACGTCAAATGACCCGTGCCGGAGACGAGCTGTTACAGAAATTATTGTTAACTAGCGGGTAGCGACACGCCCCGGCTTCGCTCGCAAATCTATACTTATATTATAAAATGGTAAAGTTTGTGTGTTTGTTAAATTGTACGGGGTAATCTCGGGATCTACTGAACCGATTTTAAAAATTCTTTCACCACTAGAAAGCTACGTTACTGCTGAGTGTCATAGGCTATATAAAAAAAAATCGAAAAGGATAATTAACATTATGCCCAACGAAGTGGGCACGCGTCTCCTAGTATTATACATATTTAAATCTTCCTCTTGAACCACTCTTTATTAAAAACCCCCATGAGAATCTAAGGGCAGATAAAGCGACTGTGTTTTATACTATGTGGGATTTGCTTTTGTATCTTACTCTACATTCGATTTGCAAGGATTTTGATAATCTGTTTAGGTTTGTATGTTCCGTCGTAGCGTCTAAGATAGTGCTTTGATTTTAATTAATGGGGTTTCAAGATATTTAACTTTATTTGACTACGTAGTTAGGTTAGGTTACTTTTGAAATTCTATATTTTTGGTAGAATGTTTTTAAAAAAATTAAGTACCCAGGTCCCTTCCCTATTCCATTCCGTTTTAACATATTCTGTAAGAAAATTAAAGAAACTAATCTCAACTAACGTTCTCACAAATAGAGGTAATTTTAATATCTAACGATCAGAGATTCTTGCTGGTTCTTCTCTGTAGTAACTGCCTTCCGAACTGGTACTGGTGTTAAATGTTTGGTAATACCATGACGATTCAAAAGTGTTACTATATGTAGCTTAATTGAATATAGATACTTTTGGCTTTGATTTTGACTTTAAACCCATCAACAGAAAACTTTATAAACTTCTTTAGTTATTCGTATCGTATTCATTTGGCCTATATCCCCGTTGGTAACACTATTAAAGCCTATTACTATTCAACAATACGCTAACAGTCACGGTATGTGGCTCCAGGAAGCGCGATGTTTCCTACATGAGGGCTTTACATTTGTGATTTAATCAATCTCGGGCGTTCGAGTGTGAAGTGAAATCGATTTTGTTCTTTATTAAGCGATTATATGATTATCTGACATAACAATATACGTACTAACGATGCGTTATCGCTTCCTAAATTTTGATCAAGTTTAAATTTGGAATATATAAAAGTTCATGTAGCTGATAAATGTTTTAAATAATCTGACATTGTGTCTATTGAATTAAGTATTTTATAAATCGACTAAGTAGAAGGTGATGTTTACTTACTAAAGGTAAGGTAGGTTTTTTAAAGTTTAACTCATTATTATATAAGTATAGACGTCGATGAAATTAAGATAATTTTTCTTAATTGTGACATTGTCGTGCATGTATCATAATGCAGACTATAATGTCACGTTTGATTAATTTATTAGGAGTCCGATGTAAAAAAAATTGAATATATAACCTTTTTAGACTAACCCAGTGGACACACTTCACTTACATTGGAAAAGAAATACATTCTTGAAAGCGAAAATCCACGCGTACTAACAGTAGCATATTTCCCCGAACGAAATGAGCCCCGTACCTACCCCATGTCTATTAGGATTCCACACTCTCCCTCACTTCCGAAGCTTTCGTATCAAAATTGGAAAATTCCTATCACAAATCTTCAGAAAAGACGGCACTGAAACGAACAGAATACAATATTACTAAAAATATAGTAGAGAAGTTATTCTTTTTTAGACGCTTATAATTAAAGTATGTAGGTATCGATCTAGTTATTATTACGCCTCTAAATAGCAGTATTTACGGAAAACATCGTGGTACGAAAATTTTAAATACAGTACATAATCGCACTTCGTCTTTTGATCCATGAATTTCACTTTAATATTTAAAAATATGTTTTGAAATATACAGTACAAAAAGTACCTACTACAGTCGTAAAATTTTCCTAGAAATTAAAAAAAGTACCTACACATCGCTTAGGTATTTACCCAGATAACGTAACGTAGATTTAGAATGGGCAGTCGACGTGATAGCAGAATCAACCAATCGCACAATAATTTAAAATCAATTATAATTATCGGGATGTGACAATCTCAGTGACAGTAATTAAAGTTGGAACATTTTCCTCGTCGCTATATTTCTGAATTCATTAGCGAAATGTGTCACGCTAGTAAACAGACCTGGTTCGCAGAAATAAAAATGAGATTAGATCCAATGATGTCATAACTATTGTCAACGTAATTAACAATGCGACAACTGCTCTGATTTTATCGTTCAGTTTATTTTCATTGCGACTTTTTGTTGCTGCAAACTTGTGATTTATTTTGTTTAATATCGCTCATATTATTGACGTGCAGTGGAATATTTATGTGCTATTGTTATCATTGATTAATTTGCATGTTATATTTTAAAACCAATCTTCCTTAATTTAAGTTAAATCGTCCAAAAAAATTGGGAGCCATTTTTGTTTTCCTTATTCCTATTGCGCCCGTTCACGCATCTCCCATCATTCTTGACGTTAAACACATTGAAATATCGACTTAAATATAATTGAATAACGTACAAAATCACGTACACGAGTAAAGCGCACCAAAATCAATACATTTACCAACTCATAGACTGTTCATTTCTAAGTTAGAGTATTCAATAAAATGTTATGTTCGCTACACACATGATTATACGTGTCTTTAAGGATTTTAATATCAACGATGTTTATCTTATTTAACTTCTTAAATGCTTAACCATTATACGAATACATTTAATATTAACAATTGTATATTTAGAAAAACAATGAGCTATTTTTAATGTCAATTATTTTGAAAGTAGTTTAAGTACTTAGGTCGGTACTAGGCTCGTTCATTAGAATCGCATTTAGAATTAATTGGATAACGTGATAAAGGGTTATATGCACCTACTGACAATGCAAAAAAAATAGTTTTGGCTTTAGTAATAATTTGGTAGATATATTATATGTTGTATAATTACCGAAATAAAAATGCCAATTCACATATTGCTGTTAATGATAGACAACAATCCGTATTAGCTAGTTTGCTCTATCGATCCATGTATTCAATTGTTTCGAATTTAGTCCGTTGTTCTACAGGGGCTTCACTTTTTATGCATGCCTACTTAATATCAACATTTTTCTAGAACTGATCTTTGAATAATTTATGGTTTAATGTTCCTACTGCCTTGCTGTGTTTGGTTTAACTTAGCATTATAATAGGGAATAATGCTAACGTGTCGTCGTATAGTATAAAATCCTTTCTGTTTATAGACTTATAACTGCAAGTGCCTTGCGTAGACTGTGCAAACCTTAAAAAGGGAAAAGAAATAGCCAAACGTTAATCAATAATATCCAATATTGAATAAAACAAAACCGATTAAATATAAGCTAAACGAAGGTAACGATATAAAATCGATACAACAAAACAAGTAGGTTTATCTCCAACACAATTTTGCACTAAGGCTCGCCGATATACTGGTAACCCTAAAACACCACACTACTGGAATTGTTCCAAATGTCCTTTTTTGGTCGGGACAAGTTGTGCCCACTACTACACAATATATCTTTACACTAGCGGTCTGTGGATTTAACTATTTATACCTTTTGGACCCGTTCAGGAGCGAAATTGTTTTTATTAAACCTTATATGTGTAGGCAAATATGACGGAAATATTGACAGAATATTATAACGTATCTACAGACTAGATACAAGGAGTAGGTATATCATAGATAATTAAAAAAACGAAACTGTGACGTCACTAGGATAATTAGAATGATCAGGATTATTCGTGTACATTTACCACGGGCGTGAGGGAATGATGAAAATTGAATGTTTCATTCAAACATACTGTTAACTTCAAACTAACCCCGTACTATGTACAATTCAACAGACCATTGTCAATTAGACTACAACGACTGCAACCAAAGAGTATTATATACGCGTTATAACTCAAACCACAGTTTTAACGATAGATGATAAATTGCTGTTACAAAAAATTATAAAATAATATAATTCTGATTTAAATTAAATATTCCTCCCAAACACATATTACTTAGTATTCTACAATTGATATTATACAATTGTTATAAATTATGACAAAATAAAAATATTTTAAACGAAAGTAAACACTGCCCATATTTATTTTAACGCGACTATTGTCTGTCATCATTATTTATTCACCCGATATGTTTGCCCGTAACCACGCATCCAAAACATCGTGTTTCAACATAAAAATAAATAACCACCCACCATTTTCGTAACTTCATTAAATAATTTGTCAACGTTATTGTAATAAAAACGTAGTGTCAACTGGACAATTCTTAATTATTGTCTGTTTTCATTATTCCGAGCGTATTCGCGATTTTAACTCTCCAATGTGAATCTGTCACGATCAAACGAATTAAATGAATTTTAATCGATGACAAAAAGTGTTCTTCGTTCGATTCGTTTTTGCGTCACTAGGCATTCATGTAGTGTAGAGAATTGGGATTATTATTGTGGTAAAGAAATAATGAAATGGATTTATAAGAAAGAGGATTAAAAAATGTGGTAAGAAGTTTGAGAAGGGGAAATGAACGTCTAGTAACAAAACAACTAAATGAATAAGCCGTCACTACAAGCATGTTTAACAAGCAAGCTAAAGGTGGTACCATCTCGGTGCAAGCTTGTCCAATTACGCCTAAACAACATTAAATAATTTATTATTTAATCCAGTCTGTTCTTATGATATATTAATAGCCAATACTATACGTAATTCTTTAAAGTTTAAACAAATTGAACTTAAAATATTGATAAGATAATATTTTTCTTTAACAAAGTCAAACTTTTGGCAAATTATTATGCATTAAACCTGTATCATCGTCTCAATTTATAAACGCCATTAGTAAATTAACTTGTTATTTTAATTCGCAAAACTTGGACGCATTATTATACTTCGCGTTTGATCTTCAAAATTTATTCAATGCCACGGATCTTATTTAGCGTGTCATAAATCAAAACATGACCGACGAGATTAAATTACGTGTAAAATACGATGATAAGATGGCGTCTAAAGCGGTAGATATCAACTAATTTATTACCAGCAGTTGGTAATTAAGTCCTATAGTTAAAAACATCCGTGTCACTGCTCTAATTATACGTGCTTTTAAAAGAGGCATTTTATAATGAATAATGCTATGAAAGTATTATACCTATACTCTTTTATATTATATATTTTGAGAATCTTAAATCTATAGAGGTAATTTTCTACCTTTTTATATTATATAATAGTAAAAAAGTCTCGGTCTTTCTATTCACGATTCCCCATTTACGTAATCTCGTTAAAAATATGTATGTTATTCCTACTTATATAATATATAAATAAGTAACTGTCTGTCTTTCTATCTATATGTTTGTCGGTCACTACCTGTTTTCTCACACCTAAATTGCTGCCGAATTTTTAATAGACTTCGTTAGATACAGATTTAGTCTCTTTTATTCCTATATAAAATGTTTAAGGTAAAATTGCGGAATAGAACTCGTACCTTTTATCTATACTAATATATAAATTAATTTATAAATTGTAAGGGGTAATCTCGGGATCTACAGAACCGATTTAA
Source organism: Eurema mandarina (assembly GCA_018238005.1). Classification (NCBI taxonomy): domain Eukaryota; kingdom Metazoa; phylum Arthropoda; class Insecta; order Lepidoptera; family Pieridae; genus Eurema; species Eurema mandarina. The sequence goes on from DWAJ01004088.1 coordinate 11,324, forward strand.
AAAATTCTTTCACCAATAGAAAGCCACATTATTGCTGAGTGTCATAGGCTATATACAACACTGAAAAGGATAATTAACATTATGCCCAACGAAGTGGACACGGATCATCTAGTAAAACATACAAATCTTTCAATACGTTAACCTTTAACCAATAGCCCAGAAAGAATAAAACGTAAATAAACTTCTTACGACTAAGCAGAATATTTGCAAACATTGATTCCGATAAAAATGTAGTTTTAGCGTCGAATATCAAAGGATTGCGCAAAAACGAAAAGCAAACGCACTCTTTGGTATTGTGTTACATAATCTTTATAAGTTTAATTAACAATATATAAAAAATTGAGCTAATTCCTTAAAGTAGTAGCCAAAATGAAAAGTTCTTGATTCTTCTTAAAACAAAAAAATATACTACCGATATAAAAGGTACTTAGATGTGATTAGCTAAATCTTATTTGAAGCACCTTTGATATAGAATTCTCTGCTTAACTATAGCCTTTAACTCAAAAATAGCTGTATTAATTATAATGATATTAATTTCTTCAGTAGAATCGGTTAGCAGAAGCATAGTTTTTCGTCTTTTAGGTCTCAGAAACATTCCTTAATATATATACAAAATCGACTTATTTGATAAAAAGTCATTTTTACTTTTAAAAAACTTAGAAAAATTTCAGCGTTAGAAAATATAATCACGCCACTTTGACGCCTTATAACTTAACTTAACTCACCACATAACTTCGACATAAGTATCTAAAAAAATAACCTTTTCATTCTTAAATTGTTTAACTTAATAAGCACTATGAAAAAATCCCTAGTTTTAACACAAAAATATAATCAGCTACCTACACCTATTATAACAATACTAGACTTGCTTCTCAGATTCGTTCCCGGGGCAATACCGGGATATAAACTATCCCAAGTTAATCTAGTCTAATCTACCTGCATGCTAAAAATCATTTTTTTTTTAGCCAAATCCGTATAGTAGTTTCTACGTTAAAGAGTAACAAACATCTTAACAAACTTTCACATTTATTATATTACTAGCTGTTGCTCGCGACTTCGTCCCCGTCGATTTCTTTTTTAATTATTTCTTCGCTCCTATTACTCGCAGTGTGATGTTATTTTACTTGAAGCGTTCCTCTATAAATGGTCTATTCAATAAAAAAATAAATTTTCAATTCGAGCCAGTAATTCCTGAGATTAGCGCGTTCAAACATACAAACAAACCAACAAACAAACTCTTCAGCTTTATTATATTAGTATTATTAAGATATAATATAGGTTATCGTCGTCTGTCCATTCACACGGCGATTGCTTTCTGTTAATTCCGCATTTTGATATTATTCATTCATAAACACTTTGTAAGCGTTTTTATTTTATATTCTCACGAATTTTTTGCTAATGAGGCGAGTTGGTGTTTGTCTTTGGTTAACAATATAATAATTGTAAGTGTTACTTTATGTAATACCTACTAGCTGTTGCCCGCGACTCCGTCCGCGTTTACTTTCATAAAATTATTCCCTTGGAAACTGGATAAAAAGTATCCTATGTCCTTCTCCTGGTTCTAAACTACATTCTCACCAATTTTCAGCCAAATCAGTTGAGCCGTTATCGAGTTATAAATGGTGTAACTAACACGACTTTCTTTTATATATATAGATTACTAAATGGTTAATGGATTAATTTTAGTTTTAGGTAAGTTAAACATGAAGAGGGAATATCATTAGTATAAAACAAAGTCGCTTTCTGTGTCCCTATGTATATGCTTTAATATATTCTGTAATCTCTGTTTTTTTAATATTATTATATGTAACTTATATGTTTAATACACGAATAATATATGCGATCAAAACTGGGGTGTGTCGCTAGTCAATAATTAAGTAATAATGCGATTGTTCTAAATAAAAACGTTTTTTACACACGTATTTATTATAATACGTCTATTATAATTAATTCGTGTCACACACAAGAAATTAAATCTAGCAACACCGATCATTGAACCTATAGGGATCAATTACGTTGTTTACACAGCGGCTTGCCATATAAAAATATTGTTTAATGTTTATACAATGAATTATTCGACGGTGCCTTTTAATCTATGGGGGGGCTAAATAGTTTGGCGCCGATACGACGGGCATATTGCGGATTTTGATAAACGATTCGTGAATGGGTTAGTGTTCTTGTTTTTGTAAATAAGCTTTTTTTATTCTATGAAGTGGTGGCCTTGACGCTCTCCTGATGGTAATATTATAAAT
>DWAJ01004089.1:0-13566 GCA_018238005.1 Eurema mandarina
CATAAACGAACCAAAGATGAATAATGCTGTGCGACTTTAAATATCTCGCAATCCGACAAAAACTGTTTAAAATGTCGTCCCTTATTACCGAACAAAAACATCCTAGATCTCTAGAAATTGGTATCGAAAGGGCTAAGGTTCACAAAGCAAGGCTAATCAGTTGCATTTGTTCGACAAACGCCCGACACCCCCTCCGCCCCCGCCGCCCTGCCCGCCCCGATGATGCGGATAATTAACAGATACCGCCGTACCCCCTTGCTATATTAACTTTAAAGGTTTCTTATTTTGTCCAATATTCGCAATTTGAATGCTTTGATGTCACAGCAGGGCGACATCTCGTCATTGCTTTTTAATTCTATGGACGGAACACCTCGCTCCGTAAACATCGTTAACATTAGCGAAGAATTTAAACTGCATCAAAGAAAGCAAATCCTTACTAATTTACGTACAACAAACTCTTTTTTATTTTATAACGTAATGCATGTAGATAAATGTGTTAAACTAAAACTGTTCTAAGCAGAATCTACTAATCGTAGAAAACTAGAAAATATATATTACGTTTGCTCAATTATTTAAGTAGGGAAAATCCAGATATTATGACATTTACATCGTTAAACAAAAACTTTGACATACTCGTCTTGTTTAGGTATGCGCTTACTGTAGCATATTAACATACTTAATGCAGAAACTTATCTAATTTAAAACATATAAAAACAAATTATAATTCCAACCCGTGTAATTTCATTATAACATTACCATTTTATCTCTTAATCTACATTTATAATAACAATTTAGTTCAGGCAATTAAAATACAGCACTTTGTTTTTACAATTCCTCAAGGTTTAAGTAAAAAGCTGATTAAGTCGTGTGGCGGTGAGGTGTAGCTAAACTTTAGTCATATAAATTGCAAGGAATTGGTGGCATTATTTGCTTAAGAAGCGGAGAAGCTCGGGAGACGTAACATAAAATCGGCATACATAATTGAACGCACCATTACGCACCCGTACGACATTACAGATCGGTGGGAACAAGGTGCGCTGCGACACATGCAAGTCTCCTCATCCTCCTCATCTCTTGTTTGATTAATACTTAGACTATTTACTTACATAAGCTTCCTATTCCAAATGAACGTTGAATGGAATTTGTGCGATAAGCCCATAGCTTTGTAACGCTTATTAGCTCTGCACAGGTCTGACACTATTGCGTCAGCATTACCCGAAAGCCCAGTGCGACGGTGGCCACGTTGTTGATTTATTACAAAAGGCACTTTGAGTTCTAGAAAGCGTGCAAGCATGTTGGCAGTCAGACGCCATATCCTTTGAGAATAGCCCGATGCATTCGTGAGACGAAATTGGCCCAGTGTTTGGTCGGATGTTAGCAATGCCCGCGACGACGCCGATGATTTTGCAATCGGTTCAATTTAATTAATAATACGTGAGCGCCGGTCCGAAAGGTACGCGCGTTAATATTTGATGCGGCCGTTATATCTATTGCAATTTTCGTGAATGATTAACGAACTCAGCTTCGGACAAAGTTTCATACATAAGTTACGTCACCGGAGCCTCTCGGCTAATCTGGGGGGCGGGGACGTCCGTACGTATTGTACACGGCGGCCAGACGTTTATTGGCATTTTAGATTATGTATGATCTTCAAATACAATAACAATTTCTCTAAAATAACATATTTATCGGAAGCAATCTCTCCGGATTGGTTTCTATTTAATTTACGAGAGTAGATACTACCATTTAAGAAATACATAGCATTACGATTCATAAAAAATGTTTAATAAATTAACAAACGAAAGCGGTAGTAAAATTCGTTTAAAGACACGAGTGATGGAACATTGAGTATGGAGAGGTATTGGCGAACGAGCGTAATATTATTTTTTAACCAAAACATTAAAGCGTTGCGAGTAACAGAAAATAGCAAAGCGCCGTTTTATTTGCACACACTTATATCACATAACAAACAGAGTTTCATTGAATTAGAAAAGTCAGAACAAAGCAATGGGTCAGACGCTCATTAAAACAAAAGCTGTGTGGTTCCGCACAATATCATTATCCATCAACGGCCATTCAAATGTAGCGTTTTGAGGCACACATCAGATAGATGCCTTTTTACAATAGCCTGAACGAGCATTGTAGTCATTTAAGCGAAGTTCGCTATTGTGGTTTGTAAAGTTGGAGGTATCGACAGGTTGATAAAGGCAGGTTTGTTCAAAGGACCTCTATGACGATTGAATTTAATAGACGAATCAAGTCCAATCGGTTGACCGCATGATAGATTGATATTCCATACGTGAAGATCACGTTATGCGCTATGTACGATACGAGCGTGTATATTATATGCTTTACCACATATACTTTACCGCTACTAAAATATATATAGTCATACTAGAAATAGTTCCATACTATGAATATAGATTTATACTTAAACATTTTAATGTATTCATTATAGCATTAAAGATACTTGGTCATTCTACAAGATGTAGTTACGAAAGCTTTTTCAATGCTACGATAAAAAATAACTAATATATCTTCATTTCACTTAAGCTAATATTAAACAACAATATAATCATGTCCATTACTAAAATCATACAATTTACGATCGCAGATAGTCTCATTCATTTGCTACATAAATAAAATATTAACGTGATAGAATCGCGAGCGCGCGAGTTATGACGTCACGATAAATTCCCCAGGACTGTATGTAGTGGGGAGGAATGTTCGATCACAACGTTAATGCATCCCGAATGTTTGTATTTAATCGAGAGTTGAATCTTCATGAAGTGCAGGAACATTTGGTTCGAGAGGAACACCGACGCGGCTATCGGCGGGACTCTACAATGGATTGCGGCCTACACTATACACTTTACCACTATACACTATAGAACCAACACTCATTAACAAAATCAATTCATCAATTTTACGCACCAAGTTTGTATGAAACATTTTCTTGTGGATTTTTTTACACATCCAGCCTTTTCTATAAAACTCTTTAGTATCAAGTTTTTACAGAGCAAATTCCGTGTATTATTCTTATAATTATTAGCTTCACCTTTAACGTATAGTATTTACTGTTTATACATTAATATAAACAATTAAGAAACTATGTAAAAAACTAAGTTTGCTTCTCATTTTTGTAGATACAGTTGCTTTCTGAGAATCGTTATTAACATTAAACGGACGGTATACATAATTATAATTATAGTACAAAGTTGCAACGGACCTTTATTAACTTAACCATTTTAGGTTTAAATGGTATAAAACATGAAATTTAGGAATTTAGGAGTTGTCTTAAAAAGGGTAAGTAGCTATTTTTTATTTAATTTTAATAAAAACACCTCCGTGGTTTTTCAAGTATATGTTACTTTTGTAATACTAATTAACGCCAGAAATAAGATTAAGAACACACATTTTATAATAATCTACCTTACTGACAAAATTTAGCTTAATTTAGGTGTTGATTATCGAAATATTTTAACATGTAATTCATTCAATTGGATGTTTATCAGATCACCAATATATATGTAGTAACTAATTAGTGTGAAAACGATCTCAATCAAATGTATTAGAAATACATAGTTTAGATAACTCGCCCATTACCTGGACTATTTAATTATTATGAATACTAAGCGTTGAATTAAATCAATCCCTGTTACGTTTTCATTAACCAATTTCAAATTAGAGCCGCATGCACACGGCTGCACGTACGAAATAGAGCCACGTTTACACTCATAGGCAAGTGGACGAAAATCGGGCCGTAACTAATGTGTACTTTCGTCGGCGCACAATATCTCGCACGGGATTTCTAATCCACGCATACGTCGGTCAACGGCCGTACGGACGCTACACATATGAGGGCCGAATGTTCAGCCCTTTGCTTCGTTTTGGCGTTACAAACTATCGTATTGTCTTCAGTTTTAATAACGGGAATAACGTCTATATTCTCTGTCTAGTCAATGATTTAGGAGTGTATATGCTCAGAATCGATGGAGTTTTAAGTTTTTAATCATTCTTTAGCGTATCCAGACGACGTAACTTCTTAAATATGGGACCGACGTTAAGATTTTTATTTTTATGGAATGCAAAAGACTGGAATCACTTTATATTTTACCACATTGAAAAGTTATTTGTGAAGCGGAATTAACTAAAATATAAGTCATTGTTGTTATAAAAGCCTTAATACAGGCTTATTCGCCCACAAGTCTATCTTCTTCGAAACATAAAAACGAAATTCCAATTGAATGTACTTAAAGTTTTTATCCGTTCTATTCTGTTGATTCGTGGAATTCCTTTTTTTAATAACTTGTATATTTTATGATAATTTTAAAACTTTGTATCGCTCGTTTTAAATATACATTATAACTTATATGAAAATAAAGGCAGTGTAGCATGACGAGACTATTTATGGTAAATGCCAATTGGTCTGTTTTTTATTACTTAATTTCTCAATATAATTGTTGTGTTATATTAAGTTGGTTAATGAATCTATCCATCAGGCCATAGGGAGCGCGATTGATTCAGCTCGTGTTCGGTTCGGCTCGACCGGTCGATGTGACACGTGCCCGGCGCACTCTAAACAACGGACATAGGAAGTATTATGTATATGGACACGTAAACAAAGCGAGGGTGCGTTTTGCAATTCTGATCCATTATGTAGCTGCGGGCGCGGCGCACGTCGCATCTTCTGCATTTCGATTATCTCCTTATTATCGAGTATTGTGATGTTTTAACTCGATTAATGAATGTTTAACGAGTGATTTGTTAATGACGCAGTTGATGTGTGCCTCTATGGTGTTTAGTGACAAACTATATTACATATATTGGAGATTGCAATGGCGTATTAATTATTTTCTTCAAAATGCATCACAACAAATAAAGTTTACTAATAGAACGAATTGATCGCAAATTTAAAGGACTACTTATCACGTCTAAAGACACAAGAGAGACCCAATTGGTAGATTATTGTCAATATTAGGAAGATCCCTTCAATTCAATGTATATCAAATATTGGCTCAGTGCAACCCATCTTCGTATTAAAGCTGCGCATATAAGCCTCTGTCAGGTTACGTTATAATCTAAATACTTGATATTACCTACTAATTCCAGCGTAGATTTTGACGTTCGGGCTTGACAACGCGTAATCAAATTTCGATGTAAGCTTGCCTGAACGTGTACTGAATTTCACGAATACCCCCATACCTATTTAGAGTACACAGTGCCAATTAAGAATCTGTTGGACCTCCGCTCTGCACTTAATCATGACATGATTGGAAGCATATTCACAGCTTTACTTTTAAGCAAGGGAAACCAGGTGTTCTATGGGATTACAACCTTGTCTTTATATAGTATATTAACCTATAGATAGTGCAAATATACAAATGTAATATCTACATAGAACTAAGAATATTCACTATTAAATTCTTTTGGACTAACGTGTCAGAGTAATGTATAAATATGAAGATATATTTTGTTTCTTTTTTTATAACTATTCTATATCAAATAAATTTACAATTAACAGTAATCAAGCAATATTTAAATTAGTGTAATGAATAATTTATGTACATATCGTGATATTACCTCACATTCACCTTGAAACATAATTCGAGGATGTTTAAATATTTAGAAATTATATACATATTATCGATTTCATAGACGGAACTTAATAAACATATTTTTTGCTGCAAATTTACACGTGTAATGCGTCGTAATATATCTAAATTAAAATTAATAAACTCAATAAATTACATAGCTGGAGTGAAGGCCAAGACATTTATGAGCAAAGAGACTAATCACAATTATGTATTATAATATAAATAAATACAATAAGAATTCATATTAAAATTCTCGTTTATAGACTACAATGTAACGACTTGTATACTCACGGCCGTGATTAGTAACAATTGTTTATAATATTACTATATAAAAAATCCAACTAATTATATGTAATTATATTATAATGTTATTTATGTCGTGATAATGAATGGATATTAAATTTTCCACAACACCGATTGTTCTTTACGACATACTTCTGCATTATACAATAAATCGATTTAATAACATACTTAGAACGACCGTTTAGGGCATAAACAAACTAGAAGTTAAAAAAACTATCACGCTAATACAGGTCATTTGCTTAGCGATTTCCATTATTTTAATTAGCTAAAATATCAATATGACACTTTCGTCTAAAACCCACAAATTAATTGAATTGTTTTGTCGTCATTATCTACGTAGCATTAGTATTGATATGGCTTACATACTAGATGCTTTATTAAATTAATGTGTGCATTCGGAGCGCGTTACGTTCTGATTGATTAATTGTAATATGAATGTTCTAATATTTGGAATCAGTCTCGTAATGTGGTCGTTGACTATGTAAGTGAGTGGGAATCGCCATCAACTCTTTGGGAGGTATTAATTTTCACAGCTATTTTTTTTTGTAGATAAGAAAGTGTGGTGTGTTACATTTATTTACTATCTAGTATTTAGTAGTAGTCTATCCGTTATGATCACGATTAATTAAATTCTAAAAGAACTTATTTTAAAAACTTTTGCGTAAATCACATTTTTAGTTTTATTTCATTGTTCGACCAAATTCGATTACCATAAAAAATATAAAAGGTTATGTAAGTATAGTGAGTAAAACATAGACTAGCGGACATGATTTTAGACAATTTAAACAGGAGTAGATTCTTTCATACATATTCTTAGGGAATGTTCTACTCGAACCAATGGTTTCTGAGATTTCAATAGCGTTATAATAATGGTATAGATATGTTAACATCGATTAATACGAGAGTATTAAGACACAATAATAGATATTTTGTAATGAGCGTTTAATTCAATTTGGGGAATGGATACTGTTTATCCGGATGTACAGTGCAGGTGTGTGAAGCTGCCCTTTTATTGATGTTAGCAAAGTTTCATCAGCTTAATTAATGTACTGTTTTAGTGTATACCAGGATACAATTTGGACGGAATACCTTTGTGGGACAAGTCGGACACAATCAACAGGAAGGCTTGTTTCCTGAACGTTTCTATATATTAGTGTCTCACTGAGGTCACCGTTGCTCTATTCAAGTTGGCTTTACTCTACGTAAATCGAAATCGAGTTCTATGTGGTATGTAATCGATTAGTCAGTCGCCAGTTGAAATGTAATGCTACAACGATATATCGTGTAGGGAATTACTGAGTGGCTAGGCCGAAATGGAGGAACGGTTTGGCCATCGCCAGAGTACGGGATGTACGGGGCGGCTAAGATCCGAATAGCAATGTATTATACGAGTACATGGCATCAATAGGTGATGAGGTAATAATAGGTGTGAGTGAATGCTGCAAAGCCTCAGACACTATCGCTTTGTCTGATTGGGCACTTGCCATCGATAACAGAGGTCACTAGGATAGAGATAAACGGAATACAAATCAAATGTAAACAGCTCACATATACGATAAATTAATATCTTTATGAAGCACCTAAATAATACAAGTGCTTTTAGTAAATTAATTAAATATTTCTGACATTTAATATTAATTAATATTTCAAAACAGAGCATTCCCCACTTTCAGTATTTTGCACACTAGGAGTATACCTATATGTATTTAAAGTATACAAAATAACTTTGTATACAAAGTCATCGTTCTAATATTGAATCGGAAAGAACAACGCGCGATTAACATTAAATCTTCATGCGATTTGCGATCCTTTGCAGCAGAAACAATATTAAGAGTTTATTAACAGGTTGACGTGATTTCCGACAGCAATAAATAGCGAATTATTAGAATGGAACCGGCATATACCTACGGAGATAGTAATAGCAGTGAGGCGGTGCGCTTGCGTGAACAAATCAAGTTTAGTGCGGTGCATCCCTTGATAATTTGTTCTAATTGAAATTCGAGTCATTGACATGGTCAACCGACTTAATCGAATATTCTGGACTGGCTTTGTACCTACGCGACCCGTGTGATGCTCCAACTTGCCATCTTACAGAAAATATTTCCTGCAATTTTATGACGTATAAGTACGAGTTAGACCTTCATACTTCCGATTTAATTGGTTATCTATCTAAAGATTTAGGGCTGTGTCTAACTTTTTACTATTTTTTAACACCGGTACTTAAAAGGTAAATTACGAATACGTTGACAAATTTAAAAATCTTTAATTACGATGACTGTTACAATTTGGAACATAAGAATAATAATAGTTGTAAACGTTCCTTACAACACAAACGCACGCCGTGTCCTGCTCCGCGAATCGCGATACATCCACAACAATCCATCACTCGCATCCGATTAATTATTGAAAAGTTAAAAGCTATCACAAATTGAGCACCGGTACCGCAATACAACTAAAAAGTACCGTATGCAACCACAGCAGTGCGTGAACGTATTATCCCATTCAGATGTGTGGCCGCGTAAAAACCGTTTAATTGGCTCTGTACGGATCATCGCAATCACTGACGGTCGACACCTACTGCTCTGTGTAGTGCTGTATAGTGCTGTGTCGATTCACGATGACGCTGATGACGTTAAGCATTTTAAAATTTTAAACCCTCCAACAATATGCCATGTTTTCCCGTCAATCACAGGTAATGGCGTTATGAGCTCCATTTCATATGAAATCATTACGACTGTGAGTGATGGTATAATTAAGCCGGGAAGTTAAGAACGAGCATGCCCACGTAAATTGAGTATAAAACATTTCTGGCTTAATTTGCTCAGGTAAAACAAATCCAGCGGCCGCGAGTAACGCACAATTACAGCCGACAACACTACGGCAGCGGCGGGTGCAATCGTTTGTTTTTAATTCGACAAACAACAGGTGTTCTATCACATCACTCGGGATCGGGCGGGACACGTAAAAATAGTGCGCAGAATTTGGCACCCCGTTAGTGCGAGCCGATGACAGGCCGCGGCCGCAACTTCAGCGGACAAACTTTATTCTACCTCACGCTGTTAGCCGATCCGACTTTACGCCCCATCAAAGGGTGATCCGCGTCAATATTACCCCTATTTTGAACTAGTTCGCTATTGTATGTTTTCCGTCAAAATTTTAACGTGATTCCCGTTGCTGATCGGACTTTCGTGATAACCTTTGCGCAACTTTTCCACAGGTGAATTGTTATACAGAAATTGAGTGTTGCAGTGATCATAATGAGGGGGATAAGGTTAAGTTTATCGTTTGTAATATTAAAATTGAGGCAATGAAATGGATAGAAGATGAATTGCGAATTATATACCCTATATTCCATTGTCCCAAACATTCCTTTGTGACTGAGTACGTTGTTAGAATCGGTCGTATGGCGCTACAAGTACTCGTCTCGCAGCACCATTAACCATTCCGAACAGCAGACCGGAACGACACCTCTGCACATAGTCAATCAAAATTAAGTTAGGCGATTGGAATTTCATTACGTCAGAAATCATGTTCGACTGACACTTGACGTACACGCACACGGCGCGTCTCGATTGACTAGTAAGATGTTACACGCCACGAGCTATGGTTACCTCTCATGTGTATCATTCAATTACACCTGTTTATTACACATCTGCTAAGGTAAAGAAACATATACAATAATCAAAGCAAAAAGTTAATTTTGGAATATCGTTTTAAATATATTTTTGGCGTATAAAACCGTTTAAAGTCAACTAATCCTACTTCTTAAGATTATAAAAATATAACTTTACTAAACATATTATGTTTTAGGTAACATACTTACGTACATTCATATGTACTTAAATTAAATACTCAAAGCATTTGAACGTATAGCGCAAAACGGGCATACGTGAGAACAGTAGCTTCATAAAAATTGAGTGTTAAACGAAGGCGGAGTAACAATTATAATATCAGCTGTTGATCGCAAGTGATCGAGCGAAGCACGCGACATCCAGCGACACCTCGCCAGTTCGCCACTTCGCCACACCTCGCAGTGGGCAGTGCAACCCGCAACCGACGGCCGACAACCGTTGACTAATGCACGACACATACTACTTTTATTTGATGACTTTATAACCCTAGTCACATATATGAACATGGAAGGTTCTGGAAGAATAAAAAACGGAACACGAGACAACGAAATTATAATGTTAACAATTTTCAATTACACATTATATATTATGGTTACCTACCAGTAGTTACCTACTATTGCGACACACTATAACCTCAAATATTTCCAGTACGTCGTTTTTCGTACTTTAATTATAGTTATTGATTTTAAATTGAAACAAATTACGCACGACAGGACGCCGGCCATGTGTTGTAAGTAAAACATATTTACAAAGCGACCGGTTCAAAACCGAAAGTTAATTCAAAAACAGTCATTAATAGCACGCAAAGCCAACACGAGGGGTAGGTCGTCGTGCTATGTAATTCCACGGACGTAATCCCAAAAAATAATCGATCGAGCGCCCTACTGCATTAGCTGAACCTGCATGAGGGATTCATCGACCAAATTTTGATTATGCATATTTTTAATTCTATTTTTTTCGACCCCCGCGTGGCGACTGTATGGGTGTACGGGTGTACGGGTGTACGGGTGTACAGCGAGCGGTATGGCTATATAGCCGTATTAAATCAATACCGGCGAGCAGTTCCGTTTTTCTCTTTTCGAGTATGGGGGCGAGCTTTTGGCTTCACCTTAGTACGTATGACTCTAATGGAAGCCACGTTATGCAATCAGCTCGTTGCGCCCGCCGGCGTCATTTTGCACTCATTTTTTAACTCGCGCTAGGTGTTTGGATTATGACACTAGACTTTTAAGGTATTAATAATCCGCTTTGAGCGTTGCTTTGACAACAGAGGTCCAAAGCTTTTGAAAAGTCGCGACGCTGAAAAGTTCGCGCTCCATTCAGTATCATTACAGTATTAATTTTGGAGATCTCTTTCGACTAGCAAGTATTTTCGTCGCGCAATTCATAGGAAAATTTTTTATTTGTGAGATCTTTTAAATTAGAAAGGCTTTCATCCTTTTAAATCATCGTACTTCAATTTAATATTTTTTAAATTAACAGCCAAACATATGGTTGCTTTTACACTGACGTATTTAAGTTTCGTGTATGTACGTAGGTACATAACGTATTATTTTTTCTTTTTCGTACAAAAATACGTTTTAAACATGGACAATGGTGTTTATATGCTATCTATGTGACGTATTAAGTTTCTTTTAAGACAAAAAAAAAATAAAAGTAGTTAATATATTAATGTGATCGTGAGCAAACGCTTGCTAAATCTAACAATTGTAAAGTGGGATAATGATACGGAGTTCCGCACCTATATGTCCAAGAAGCAAGCAAGTGCCTTCAATGGATACATCCTCTTTCCCGTCACGAACGCGTTTATAGGCCCGAGTTTTACATTAATCAAGGTTACCACGAAAATACGAAATTGACACGAATATACAAAATTGTACGACCAAATTTCAGGTATTCATTTATTTACTAAGCAATAATGTTGTAACAATATAAGAAAACATAAAACTTATTTTAAAAAACTTTGTTTCATCAGAAATAGTGTACAACAAAGTACATATTATAGATATGCAAAAAACCCTCAATAAATCACCTACACGAATAGAAAAATTTACATTAATTTATTTTAATTTTAAAATTTAAAATAATGTGTACGTGTATATTTACGTATTTTTGATATCGTTGACGTTAAATTGCAAAGTCTTAAGCTGTGATTACACAGACGACAACATTATCTAATGCATGTACGGGTTTGTCGGTATAAGGACTGTACATTGAATTTAAACATTACCCAAACATTAGTTTATTTGCATTGTTGTTAAAATGTGCGAAGTTACCCATTGCAACAATAGGGTTACAGAAGAGATTACGAAAACGGGGCCGGTTATAAATCACAGATATCGCCGCTTCCCACACTTGTTCGCCTAAGGTAAACTTGGTGGGCTATTAAGGGCAATTTTATAGAGATAATCGTGTATGACTTCGATGTCCAATCAGTTATAAATCAATGCTGATCGTCTAATGTAAATACGACGCAATCCAAATTGCGACCAGCTTGCAACAATGCATTTACTTAACATCGCTAAACAGGTCTCATGGTTCTTAATTCTATCTATTTTTTTTCCAAGCCTTTGTAAATTTATTAAATTTTAAAACAAAAAATGAGTAAGAATAAATGAACGATAATTGAGTATGTAGCATAGGTATAGGACACTGTATATAGGTACTATATGTTTTAAATATATCTGTTAAATGAATTTCAACGATATAATATCATACTTTTGACGACCGCTTGGTGCAGTGGTAGCACAACTGCTTTCTGCGCGAAGGGTCGTGAGTTCGATCCCCACACCGGAAAAATATATTTGTAATTTACATTTGTATTTTTCTGGGGTCTGGGTGTTGCTATGTATTGTATGTATGTATTTAGAAAAGAAAAGTAGTACAGCTTCTGCTTAGCGTGGGACTAGATGGCGCTGTGTATAAAAGTCCTGAAATAAATTATTTAGTATAATCTCTTCCATTTTTGTATAAATAGGCATATCTTAAGTAGTCATGTCACAACTTAGAACGCATAATGCTTACGATCAGGCGTGATCGTGATCAAATGGCTACTTAATAAATAAAAAAGGACTCGACAGTCCAAAACCAAAAGTATTCCAATATCCCAACTACAGCGGATGGTTTCACAACAAATTTCAAAAACACCTGAGTCAACTTCTGTTAAACAATAAAGTTTTTAATGTTTGCAAACGAGTCAGTGGGTGTTACGTTTAAAGGGATTAGTCATATGTTTCTTAATTCGTATTTATAAATAAAGTAAAAAATATCCTATAAGGATCTTTTCAGTATAGAAAGGGTGAATTCTTAGGGGTAATGTAAATAAGCCTATAATTACCAACGAAAAGTTTAATAAAATTCATCTCGAAGTTTTAAAAATAAGCACGTTCCAGCAAATTTCTTAGCTTTGTCTTATAGTACACTAGCTGTGCTGTGCTTACCCGCGTAGTTCCAGTTCCCGGGGCAATAACGGGATGTATGCTATCCTATCTTTTAAGTTGGATCAAACTGCACATGGTGTGAAATTTTTATTATAATTGGTAAAGTGGTTTAGGAATCCATCGAGGACAAACATTGTGACACGAGATTTATATACAATATTAAGACTAGCCGCGCCCCGAGGTTTTACCCACATTAACGCAGTAATATATACACGTAATCCTTTCGTAACAATCACTCTATCTATTAAAGAAAACCGCTTCAAAATCCGTTGCGCAGTTTTAAAGATCTAAGGATACATAGGGGCAGACGTACGGCGGATAGCGACTTTGTTTTATACTATGTAATGATATGTATAATCATATAAATAATAAAAAATGATATGTCTAATCTATTACGTATGTACCTGCTATTATTATACACATAATTCTTCCTCTTGAATCACTTTATTTGATATAATAATATTAAATTAGAAATTTTTAAAAACCCCCGACAGACAAACAGACACGTCAAACTTATAAAAGCTGTTGTTTTTTGTATTGTACAATTCATAACCTTTCATTGATACCCCACTTGAGCATATTTGCAGACATTCG
>DWAJ01004090.1:0-13565 GCA_018238005.1 Eurema mandarina
ACTATGACAATGATAAAAAAATAATAAGAATATAAGAATTTATAATGAGACAAAAACGACGCAAGACAATACGGCTGAACGTTGAACCGCCGCTTTGCAAAACGGCCCTGTTTTGTAAAACGGCTAGCCGTAATGTAATACGGCGGATTATACAATCCGCCTGCGACAAATACATTACATGTGCCACTTATATAATAAAAAATATAAATAGCATTTTCTTAACAAAATGTGCAAAATATTTAAATTCAATTTGAGTTTCCGTTAACGTTCTGATCGACACCAAATATTTTATATTCTTGTGAAAATATTTAATATTCAAGTAAAGCTATGTCGCGGCACACCAGTAACTGGTTACATTTCGTGTTTTTGAAAGTATCGCCCTGAGAATATTTGGATATTGACATGTTTGTGCGATTGCAGTGGATTTAAAATATTTTTAGCGAACTGTGGTTTCGTATTCCTCTTCCCCTTCTATTACGTCGTACAAATCGGATTCGTTTTTGAAGAAATTTTTATAACTTAAATGTCAAAGATGTTTCATGTATTTGTGAAAGTACTAGTGAAATTTGTATCTGATATGTAAATGAGGATTAATTATATAAACACAAACAAAGCAAGTCTCAATTGTTTGTTAATATGCAAAGTTTTCATGAATTCAACAATAATGCGAAAACCAATATTTGATCTCATATATTTACTGACTTGTTTGAAACTTTGAAAACAGTACCTAGTATGCTGTCTAATAAGATGAAACAATGTGTTATCTTGAACAATATCGTTAGTTTGTTAGAATTTGTACAACTTATATGTAAGTATTTAGGTACATTTTGAAATTTTGATACAAGTTCTCTCATTTAAGAACAATTTTATTATAAAAATAATATTCTCAAATGAAATCGATCTTTAAACGTAACGATCTGAGCTGTGTTGTTTTACTCCAGGATAATTGACACTGATTCATTGTCCAAATAAAATATTTAATCAAAATGGGGTAAAAAAACCGATTTCACATATGACATAATATATGATAGATCGGTTCAACATATTAAAAGATTAATTTCCTCCAATCAAAATCAAAATTTCCTAACATAGGTATATAAAATGTATACTTTTACTCAATACTTAGATTTTTGTAAGAAATTAATTGGATTTTAACCAAAACTACATTAATCTAAACAATATTACCCACACGCTATTGTTAAATTCGTAATTTTAACAAAGAAAAAGGTCAAATCAATGATTTCTTCCCTAATGAATTATGTTGTTAATTTAATTTTATTGTTGACGTTTATGTTTTGTGGGCCTTTAAAATATCTTGGTGCGGTTTTACGTGACTTTGAATCGGTATTGCCTTAATTAGATTAATAAAAGGTAGTCCTGATAAGGTTTAATATTATTGCTGTATGAAAAGGAACGTATTTTTTAACTAGCTTTATTTCATTACCATTATCTTTATAAAATCAGCTAAGTCGCGCGGTTTAATATGTGTAAAACGGAGTGTAAATTTAATACTTCTTCTTTTGGGAAGAGTGACAATTATATGTATAAAAAATAATAGATACCATCGTTTTGAGATACATCCGGAATAGGTCACTAAACCTCCTTTTTTGTACATATGGTCAATATGTACATGCTAATTTTACTATTCGTTATAAGAATACAATTCATAAATTACTGCTGCAAAACCTTAACACGACGCTATTGGAATTTAGCCAATAATACCAATTCTGATGCTATAATTCTGTATTCATTAGAGTATAGGTAAGCCAAGGATGTTGGAGATAAATCGAAGATCTGACAAGTGGATAGGCGGTGGCGGCTATTGTCAGAGCTCTTGAAATGATCTTAGCGAAATTAGGAAGGAAATTTCCACATATTCCATTTCTCAATAACTGATTAGACTTAACATAATATTACGTAGAATGTGTATGTGTTATGTTTGGAATGACTTCCTGCTGTTCTTGTTATTCATTAGGTATGAATGCCTTGATTTATTACCTTCTTATGTGTATAATATTATCATTATTAAAAACAATTAAAATTAATTAGTAGGTACTAAACCGCTTTGAAGAGTTCACTTACACTGAACTTTCTTATCTATAGAATGTGTCCCCTAAATCAATTAATCTTCCACATCACATATCATGCTTTTACGCAATATTTATTACGAAATTTTTCTAATAAAAAGAAACAATGTATTAGAAAAATTCCAACAAAAACATTAAGAAATATTTTATCATAATATTCAATTTATGAAGTTATCATGCGTGTAATAACGTCTGGAAGGTTCGTTATCAACTAAATTATTTCCATCAAATTGAGAAAATTTTCGTTATAAACTTGCGAGGTGTAAGAAATGACTTAATTTTGACTTTGGAATTGAAACTTGGTAATTCGAACGCATTGGTATAATATAACCACATAATAAGCTTAAATTCTTATCCTTTTTTAAGATATATCTCTAAGAGTATTGCCTCATTTATTATGTGTCTGTATTACAAAGGGCGAGTCTGACAAATGTCGCCATTACAAGTATTCGCGAATGACAGTAAAACAATATGAGATACGAGTAGGCAGCTCGTTTCCGAGTCTCTTTTAAAAATAAACCACTGTATCTGTTTCTGATTCTTTGTAAGCCTTAATAGCATATTATACCTATCTGGATTTTGTACCTTTGTAATAAACTTTATATTTCTTTTAATATGACATTTCCATTATATTGTAGAACTAGCTGTGCCAGCGACTTCACCCGCGTAGAAAAGTGACTTTGGGCAGCATTTTGAAAATGCCTAATCCGCGCCAACAAACGTTCAGCGAGTTCAACGTGATTCCTTAAATTGCCATAACTTTTTTATTTATCACCCGATTGACATGAATTAAAGACTAAATGTTAAGTTAAGCTTACCACAATATATCATTGAAACCCCCATCTAGATAGGATAAACCGTTTCTGAGATTAGCGTGCACAAACAAACAGACAAACAGACAAAATTTCCAAAAATCATTGTTTTGGGTTCTATTGCGTTAATAAAGGTCTCCTGTAATATTTTTTCTCATGTATCTTCCATGTACAGACAGGGACTCGTTACGTTTTTATTATATGTATAGACAAAGTAATTACATTTGACTAATATAATTATTTTTATACAATTCGTGGAAAGTCTCTCCACAATTTTTTTTTTTTAATTTAATACTTTAAAGCTAGTACAGTACAGTAATTTTAAACATCGTATCTCTCAAGAAACTAAATTTCAGCTGATGATGTACCTATTCAGTAAAGTCGGTTGCGTCGAAGCTTTTAAATAAACGCCTATCTCGAGCCTGCATATTCAGGACGCGTTAACTCACTACTAAAGCTAACTCTTGCTCCTTGAATCGCCTTATTTCCGTCATGAAGAGGAAAATCGCTGAATCAGTTCCGCTTCGTTCCGTATCAGGCTT
The DNA here is from genome assembly GCA_018238005.1 of Eurema mandarina. NCBI lineage: Eukaryota > Metazoa > Arthropoda > Insecta > Lepidoptera > Pieridae > Eurema > Eurema mandarina. The sequence continues at coordinate 3,442 of DWAJ01004090.1, forward strand.
TACCAGAATGCGATGCGCTCCCTGACGTACAACCAATATCAGTGTATTGCTATACTGGTTGACTATGTACATTTAGTTTTCACATTTAAAATACCTTGGAGAGCTTTATAAGACTTATAGGTGCTTGAGATTATGAGAGAGAAACGGTTTTAAAACAAAAAACTAATCATGATTGATCTCTAAGCCTGAAAATTGAAATATATAATTAATTCATAAGTGCCTTCATTATACAAATTAATTATTTAATAAAACTAAGAAGACCACAGGGGTGAAGAACCTTTCAAAGGTAGGTAATATAATTAGTTCATTTGTTAAAATAAAATAAGCAGTAACAATTAAAAAAATACACGAATAAAAATAAAAATTTTAAATCTTTGGAGAATTTATGACCTATTAAACAAAGCGAATAGGAATTCACGGCACGAGATTTATTTTAATAGTGGAATGCAGCGATTCGTATCATCAATGACATTTCTTTAGAAATGCTACTCTCATTTCTATAGCCCCTGGGAATATATTTATGCCCACACTATTCCAGTTTTTTAATCTTAAATCGACGCTGTCAATATGAAAAATATTAACCCGTTAGGTACTTTATACAGAGATATACTCTGTGATTGATTTTTACTGTATACTTGGAATTAGGTCATCATTTTTGCATTCTCGTTCTAGCAGTGTAGCTGTTATTAATATCATTGATAATAACATTTATTTTAAAATCTATAATTTAGTTCCAAATAATTTGAAGTATGAGGTAATAACCACGGCGAAAACTTAACCATGGTTAAAACTGTCAGATTCTTTTCCTGTCAGAATAAATAAAGGCAATCCTCTTAAAGAAAGCACTCAGGGGTCCTCTCCGCCAAATGCCGTTGGCAATTTGCCATTCCCGTCACTCCGTTGTTAGACCACGGATTAGTATCGAATTTTGTAAACCGATAAATCGAATCCATCGTATGAGTTCTCGTAATGCATTGAAAAGCATACTTAATGAAGGACCTCATTTTCCAATTAATTTATTTTCTTTCAGTACATTCTTAATAATTAGAGAACATTATTAGTACAAACGTATACCATATATGCATATCCATATGTGAACACATCAACATCCATATAATATATTAAAACCTATTTACATGTTGTAAAATATAATGTACTTTTTACAAAATAGTCATTAAATTTTAAACTAATAGAAAAATTTATTTACTTTGTTTCAATCTTCTAAAAAAGATAATCATTTGCGTTTGTTTGTATTCATTTCGATTAATTAGATATTTAAAATATTTCTATAGTCGTATAAAAACAACCACATATTATATCGAATTTTATTCACATAATGTTATATACTTAGGTTATATTAAATTTCCTCATAACCAAATCTTTCATAAATTATACAGAAAAATTGGTTTATTTATTTTATTAAGTTTGTTTTGGTTTAACTCAAAAACACTCGTATTAATACGCCAAACAAAATTTTTCCTCCGGGGATTGTTTGTTAGAATTGGTTTAATTTATGATTATTCTGCAGTTAAAATAAATTATCATAATATTTCCATAATAACACAAATTCCCATCTGCTGCAACATTAACAGTTTTATCGATAAGCCTGATATCAAACTAATTTATTTATTTACGTATTATATATTAGTTTAACATTCGTATAATTTATCATATTTAATAGGTAGTCATCGTACGACGACATGATTTCATTAAAATATGTTTAACAATGTTTTCAGCTTTATAAAACTAGTATTTGCATAGCTTGATTTATTATTTTTTTAAAGGTGATAAAACCATGTTCTATGGTTTAGAAAAAAGACACCTACCCTTTCAAAGGTATATTGATCTCAAGTAATTTTATCTCGTTAGAGATGTGGAGAAGTGGAAACTGGGGTAGGCCATTTTCTTCTTTTCCATCTTCCTTTTCCTTTTCCTTTTTAAAGCCAGACACAACACATTTCACTCATAAGGCTTTTGGTTTTACCTGAACCTGTTTAGTTATCCGCCATACCATAGAAATACCTAATAACATATTTTTCCATTGCCTTTGTCACTTTGGTAACATAAATCTTAAATAACAGTATAAAAAGCTGGGCAGTTTGAATATAAACGCACTGTTACATGAAACGAAGGATCGTTTTTAAACTTTTTTGCAAGCCATATTAATGAATCATGGCGTACTTTTATTCTATAACGGTAACCGATACGCCAGCGGAACCGCGAAGAGTTCCTAGCAAATGAATTATAAATAAGTACCTTTTGATGTATCCGAAAAGCTATTTCAAACATCAATGTGTAACGTGGAATATAATTTCCAAGGATTATTTTTAAAATTAAAACTTCTAATATGAATCAACAGTAAGTATTTAATCATAGGGTTAAATTACAAGAAATATAGGACGATTGTAATGACAAGTTTTATAGGTTAGTTGAACTGGGAGTCAAGTATGCTTAGAAACGAATTGGGTCGCTCTCGCATCGAGGAGGTAACATCCTTATTAAAGACTAGTTCCGCCACGCGGTCTTAGTATTCTACAGATAAGCAGGTACTCTTAAATAAGGCATCTAGCTTAATGAAAGACTTTCATATATTAAATATGTAATATTCGACTAGCTTCTTAGCACTAGAGATTATGCATTTAAATAAACATTTTCATAAATAGTATAGTACAGATCATGTAAGAAAACACTTACTACACCAATATACAGTATTAAGCGTTTGAAGTGCATATTTAAGAAAGCAAACAAACTCACTAGCCGTTAATTATCGATTTCATATTGTTTAAAGAAAAAATCTTAAAACAGTCAAGTAAAGCATTATAAAATTGAAACTTTAGAACTTATAATAAAAAATAGTTAGCAAGGATTAATATTCTAATGTCTAGGACATATAAATTCATATAATATATTTCTAACTACTACTAAACGTTGAATATGATGTCAGTAATAAAGAGCGACACTAGTACTGCACAACTGCACAGGTGAGAATAATCGAAAGTGCTAAAGTTAAACGAAACGATTTTGAGGCAAACCAAGCTTTTACCAGTATTACAAAAGCCGATTTTCGATACTCCAATTGTTCCTAAGTCGAGAACCAAAAACTATACAAACTAATAACTCGTAAAGTGACTGGCTTTTTTTTAATTAATAACATGGGTATTATCATTTTTTTCAAGCATTTTATGTACAGTCAATATAATATGGCAATCACTCTCGCTGTCCACCTGTAAACATCTCAACACTTAACTATTTGATTGGATGATTTGGTGTTCCCTGTATAAAATACGATAACGTCGACTGTACATTAAAATATCATTAATTGTTCAAATATTATATCGTGCTTTAAGGAAATACGAAGTGCTTACAGAATGGTACGCATCGGCAAACAGAGCTGAGTAAGTTTCTATTTTGTTTTGCAATAAACGTTAACGCTAAATTATGCAAGTTCTTGTTCCCACAATACACCACAAGTGGCTGAACTGTCCCAAAGCAAATTAATTACCGACTTGGCGACAAGCCACGTCTCCAGTATTAAACGCAGTGTTGAATAATTATATTAATACAACGGAATACTACGGCCGAAATCATCTGCCCGATGTTAGGATAGACCTATTAATTATTACTGGAAATTGCGGGAGGCTATTCTATTGGATAGGACTTAACGAAGCAACAGACGTGCTCTAAGCTCGTAAAAATATACTAGAATATGTAGGGATATAAATTCATACTTCCTTTACTGTAAAACAAATTTTATAGTCTAATATGACACAGGTTATGATTTAGTTATATTAAAAAGGTATTAATTCAATTCAAACATAGAAATATCACAAAATAGACAAAAGATAAGAATCTTTTGTGAGTCTATTGTTACAACAAATATAGCCCTTTATTTATACTGATAGTATAAAGTGGTAAAGTTTTTAATTTTAAAACAAAAAATTATCTTTATTACTAGTATTATTAATTTTTACATTTAATTAAATTAGTAGAAAGCTACAATATTCCTAAGTTGGACTTATAGTAAAATTTAAACCCAAAAATATCTACAGAAACCGGGATCAGAGTAAAAACGTGAAGCTCAGCTAGTCTGCAAAACGTATAATATTTATTAGTAAACAACCGACCAGTTCACATTAACAATTAACAAGTTCTCTTAGGCCTGCGTTAAGCCACAAATAATCCGCCCCAACGGAATTTCAAATTCAAAATGTACTCTGTGTGATTGTTATTATAAAGTCTGTTTGTTCATAACATCTACGGCTAAGCACAGTATCTATTTTGCGTATGGAGCCTCGCATTTCCACGTAATCAGCTGTACCACCCACACTGTGTAATGCATTATTCATACCATGTTATATTGTGCATTATACCAGACATTTTAACGGGTTGGTCATAAACATGTTGACGGTACAGATTTATCATACACGAAAATTAGAAGACAAATAAAGCACAAAACTGTAATAATGGCTACTATTTAGACTTAGCTTTATTTATTTTCCAATTTTAAACGAGAGTCTGCTTATAGTTAGGAGAATGATGCCAGATCAGGAAAAAAAGAAAAAGTAACAGGACAATTTTATAATTAACATTTCGATCTAATATTTGGTACGTACCTATGTAAAACCTTTTATAAAGGAAGTCTAATTTGGTCTATTAAAATAAACGAGAAAGTAGAAACTGCATTGAAAGAGTTGAAGTAGGAATTTAGGAGTAGGATTACGAAGAATTTTCTATTTAAAGACAGCACTGTGGACATTTTTCAAATTTTCGCCTCGTTTAGTAATGATTTAAATACTTTAGAAATTAACATCTGTGAAGTCTTTAAGCATTCCGTTGAATGAAAGTTGTTTTAAATATTTTTAAATAGGATAACACCATTCTTTTTTAAACGTAATAAACGAACACTGTAGTTAAAGTCAAAAATGTAAATGCTGTGGGTTTACTTGAAAGTTCATTATAGTTTCCTTATGATCAATAAAATAATAAAACAGTATATAATAAAAATAAACTAATCGAACGATACAATGAAATAACATTTTAATAATTTTCAGACAATTAGACAATATTCTCACTTACAATAAACTGTTTAATTATTCTAAAGTTATAACACAATTCAAGATCCAACAATATATTTCATACAGGTAATATATTTTCACATTCAAAGCGCTATTGCATTTGGAGCGCAGTCAGCGCATTTCATGTAGGGAACTGTTATTTAGTAACAGTTTAGACAAGCGGGTTTGGGAGATTAATTCATGCCATTTCATAGGTATTTAAGTTTAAGCTGTACCATGCAGAAGCGAGAAAGACGTATTCAATGAAATAAAATATGTAATATAATTATGTTACTAAGATGTAATGAATGTTATGTGAATAATATATGAATGTTTGGCTATTATTGATACGTACATTTTTGCTTGCTTGAGAAAGCTTTGCTTAATAGATTCCAACATCATTTCGTATTGTAATTTGATATTAATATCTTTTGCCTAACGGTAAAGTAAGCAGTTTTTAAAAATAGGCAAGCTGAATTTATTACTTTACGCATGTTTTATCATTTAGTAATACACACCTTCAACAAAGAATATCTTTCTTTCAGATTAGCCTTCAGATTATGTATTGGTAAACTAGGGTGAGTGAGGGGCATAAGACTAGTAGGCATTTTCCATCCACCTAATGAGCAATTACCGATCCAATTATGCTCCTTGTGCATTATAAATTCATAGGTCTATTAATATAATTAGCTCTTAAAGGATCTGTAGTAGCTAATTAGCATTCAACTCTTTTTGACAGGATCTTGGCAATTCATTTCTCATTCGTGTTTGCTTTAACTTTTATTGCAGGCGTTAATTTCTTTTGTTCTTTTCCATCTGTAAAATTACTGTCCGCAGGCCGTTTCCATTAGCCTAGGCCAATTTGCTCGGAATTCAAATTTTTCGTGCTGAAGGTATCTCGCACAATTTATTATTTAACTGTATTTGTATTTTTGGCTACGTCCCTTGTGTTTGAAGAAAATGTTTAACATCAACATATCAAGTTTCATTTAACTATTCGAGATCAATCAATTATTTGTATTCCAATTTAATAAAAAAATAACTCAATTAGTTAATTTAGCAGCATTTTATTACAAATACTTTGAACAAACTGGCTTAATATCTTAAAGTGCAAGTAAATTTCATTTCGTTAAACTCTTGTTGCATATTTAAAATATTGTTCTTCAAACATAAAATTTATATTAAGTAATATCCTTCGTCGGTTCAAGTAAAACAGCAGAGAGCAAAATTAAGACAATTTAATACGAAACACTTGGTTCTGACGTCTTACAAACTTTAAATGGCTTACGTCAAGCAGTTGCATTTTGTACGAGATACATTGCAATTACTGAATGCATTTGTTGATATTATTTTTCATAATAACTAATAGCAGTTCAACGCGTCGAAATTTGAAGCGTTCAATTGTTTTTTTTTCTTTGGTTCAGTAAAATAAGTTTTTATTCCCTATATAACCTCCTTTGTGTTTGTGAGGGATTTTGCGATGTGATGGTTCAAGGGCGAATGTCGTAACCATCGAACGAAACTCTTATTGACTTGCCCGTCACATGTAAGAAATATTCGTATTTTAATTGTTGAAAATATGAATGCATTTTTCTTATTTGTGTAGTATCCAGATAGTTTACGAGACATATATAGTAGACGCGTTTACCCGTTTCCTAATAATATAAGCTTCGTTTAATAAAATAAGCCTTATATTGTTTATTTTCTTCTGTATACGGTCATGGTATATTACACTATGCTAATTAAGTTTGCAATAGACCGTTTGTGGTAATCTGGACTTCGCTACAACTTACTTTTATCCTGCCATTCTAGTATTTCAAGTCCCACTTGTTTAACTAGTGCGTTCAAGATGATTTCCGCCTGAGAAAATTCTAAATGCAAAAGGTTTTTTAAATACTTGTTTTTATAGTGAGCTTTTTAATACAAAATAATCTAGTCGACGTGGTCAGGCGGTATACGAGTAATAGCATTAAATTGCCACAAATGCTTTTGATTAGAAATTAAAAAAAATAGAATACTTTAAAATACAAATTAGAAGCGGCATCTACGTTAGTTCTCTCCAACTGCTTAGAAAGGAACGTGAAAAAGATTTAGGGTTAAGTAATATCAAAAAAATATGACAGTTTCCACGCCACGGCACTTGTAAAATTGAGCATGGGTAAACCGCAAAACACGTAGTTTTGTTTAATTTTGTAATATTTCGTTTGAATGTCAAGTAAATTTCCATAAGTGTCAATGAATCATGGTACAATATGTAATAAAGGTTTGCGTGAATAAAAACGAATCTTGAATAGCACGCACGTTCACAGTTCAAACGGGTAGCAATTTAAAATTATAATGTGCAGCCATAACGGCGTACTTTGTGTGCTAATTGCGATTGTGTTTACACGCTCTGTGCTAGCTGTGTTCATTATATTTGGGAAACCATTTACGATTATTTAAAACAATTGAAACTCACTACTATTTTATAGTGGCTGCTGCTTTGAAGTTGGTGCTTTGAGAAAGGTCCCACTAATATGGCTAGAAATATGATATCACATACATATTAAGAGGGACATAAAATTAATAAAACGTAACTATAACCTTCAATATTTTGCTATTATCCTTTCACGTAGTCCATTTATTCTATGCAGGCCACATTCAATGTATTCTTTGAGGAGAAATATTAAGCGCGGGAGAGTTTTTAGCACACAGAAGGTTTTAAATCGGCAGAAGTCCGATGTTGTTATTCGGTTTTCTAAGGCTAGCGGGTATCCTATGACGATGTTTTACAACAATATTTACTCACATATATGCTTGAAGCCTAAAGCGATTACTTCAATAAATAGTTGCATTGTTTATCGATGAATAATTGTATCATTTATAAGCTAATCGCGTTTGCGTGTTTTATTCCTACAATAGTTATACTGAATGCATTTTAATCCTTATTATTATCACTACAATTCAATAAATATAATAATATTAAATTTATAGTTTACATAAATATACACTTATAGTATTCATATAATTGTACGCAAACAAAGATGTTGCTTATGTAGATGTAAGTTGACAAATATAATTCATGGTAATTTTTTATAAAATGTTTTTACTTTTTGTTTGTTTTATATTGCGTACCTACTTCCTTGTTTTATACATAATATTAATATGACTCATACGAAAGAAACATCGAGATAATTGTATCCTTGAAATAAAATTAAAAGTAGATAAAACGATTGGAATATTACTCAATAAGAAATAATTTCATTTAAGCATATTATACGACTGTGCATCACGGCTTTACACGTTTTAAATATGAAACATTATTTCAAAAAATTTTTTATCGATTTTGATTTAGGCATAATTGTTCTTATACTATAAGTACACATAACAAAACGAAGGTTCTTCTACGAGTCTAAAGTTCATAATAATATAAGGTCCGTAATTTATAGCATTTATAAACATTAGTTATCTTTAATAATCATTAAAGATAACTAAAAAAAATAAAGGTTATTTGTCAAAGGTAACAATAAAATATAAACATACTTTATTGTTACCTTTGACGAAGAACCTTTATTTTTATTCTGAATACATTAATCTTTTTACAACATCTCAATATTTTGTTCACTATAATTAAAGCTTGACGCTCAAAACACCCTACAGCTCGTTATAAAGGTATTATATTAGTTATAAAGGCTTTTTACATTCACTATCAATTGTTCCTACAAAAGTACAGTGATTTAAAAAAAATACTATTTCGTATTTCTAGGTAGGTTGCCATTTATGTCTCGTATACTATATTAGCTTTATATAGCAAAAACTTGTCGTCTTAATAATTACTTGAAAAATAAATATTTCTAAGTATTTATATAGTATTATTAACACTAATATAAAAGCCAACATACAATACCCGATTTAGGAAGTGCTTTTTCTAAAAATAGCTCAAACCTTAGTTCATTAAGTGTAATACCTATTTCATATCTGCATGTCTTAACGCAAATCGTGCAAATCAATTAATATTAATCAAAGGATTTCGCTTTTAAATATTTGCACAAAGTTATTCAATCATAAGATAATATAGCGACCGCTAATAATGCGCCAGTTCTGAATTGCTCTTACGATATTTATTCGACACAATATATTAATAGCAATATAACTTGATGCACGTCATCAAGTTATACACATTGGGCTTTTCGGCTTGCCTGTCAGTTGTTCGACTGTTTCAAGATCTTTTCTTAAGTTCAGACTTTAGAGGAAGACCCCTCCTACTTTCCAAAAACCCTGAAAATAATATGATGGAAAACATCGAGCAAATTTATAAGTGCACATTAATGCATCTTATCCAACAAGCTGCACAATTTTACCTCTTTTGTATCGAAGAGTATTCCAAGATGAGAATATTTTATCCAAGAGCTTGTCTTAGCACCTAATAAATCTTGATACAACACAGCAACATCCGCACAAAAATAAAGATGTTTCTAGATCGTAGCGTTGCATAATACTAGCTTCCTGAATATATCATGCCAGAGATATTAAGCTTGAGCTGAAATACTGCATTGTTTAGTTTAAACAATACCTTTATATATTTTATTTTCCTCAGAAAATTTCTATCTTTATTCAACTCGAAGACTGTAAGTTAACAGCGGTGAATTAATTTATTTATACTACCAACATCATAACAAACCATTTTAACATTAAAACATTTCACGGTTTGAATTGTTCTCTGTACTTTGAAAATTGTTAATGATGAGAATATTTTGATCATTATTATGTAATTGTCGTGATCCATAGGCATTAGGCCTATTTTAATTCGTATGATAATAAAAATTAATCTATTCTTATAATAAATCTGTAGAGAGGTCAATTCTGTACATTAAATATATTTCCAAAATAACTATTAGAGGGTAATAAGGGATCGATACTGATGCCAAAAATGCAATCAGTAAAATTTTTGTCTGTCTATCTGTCTGTCTGCCTGTCTGTTCGTATAACCGTTATAGAAACAAAAGCTACTGGACGAATTTTAACGGAACTTGCTACAAATATTGTTCATATTCCGGAGCAGGTTATAATATACTTTTCATCACGCTATAA
>DWAJ01004091.1:0-13563 GCA_018238005.1 Eurema mandarina
GCCCGGGGCGGGATTCTCCATTGTTGCTAACTCCGGTACCCGCCTGGGGTATTACTCTACTTCTTAGTCGCATCGCATGTATTTGAGAGGTTGGTTTGTATGAAATATGGACAAGAGTAGATATTGTGGGAATAGAAGTAAAAAGGGTCAAAGTCAAGATAGATAAGGTAGTTCAGGAAATTACAAGAGAGGAACGTTGGAAAAATAATACATTTGTCCTGTGACTGGGACAATTGTATTGATGATGATTGGGACCGTTAGTTAGAAGGGTGTAGCCGAGGTGTTCGTGGCTTTAACATTCGTATCTCCTTTAAAGGGTGGGTCTAGTTCTTAGTGACCTAATTGTAGTACATGCCTTCCGTAAGCCCCCCCACCACGTCAAGGTGGCCCCGTAGGGGGGTTATTATTATTATTATTGTTATTATTATTATTTAAACCAATAATAAAAGGCTAATCTTTCAATAACTGGTCAAAGCACTCGGATCACAAAGGATTTGACGTTACCCCCATCATCGTCCATACTTCCTCGCAAACTTTCACGTTTGTAAATTTGAAGCATATTCATTCACCTACAATAAAATTACTTCGCTGTAATTCCCATATCGCTTTATCTTCTTTTATTACCAGCTCAGATTAAAAGGGATAAAAAAGTATTGTTATTGGATATTCATTATAGGGAACTCAAATAAACATATCTTTTATTGTATACAAATGTAATCAGATATTTCCTCTTAATAATACCTAGTATTTATTAAACTAACAGCAAATGATTCATGTTCATACATTAACACCCTTTATTTACTGCAACAATAAAATGTTTCATATATTTCATATTTCAATAGACGCTTTGAATAAATTGTCATGCAATTCCATGAACGGTAATTGAACTAAACTGTTATCAAATTTACTACAGCAAAATGGAAAGAGGGTCTGGTCCTAAGCGAACGTGTAGATACACAATAGTTTGTTCGTTAATAAAGTTTTAGAGCATCCCATGGGGATTAGCTGACGACCTTATTGTGAAGTAAAAGCTTTGTGGACATAGACTAACTAACCTTCAGAGCTTTAGTGTATTAAGTGTTTCTATTCAAATAGTAACTAACCGCTGTCCTCGACTTTAGAGGGAATGCTGGAGTAAATAAAATTAAAATTGATTTCCATGCCACGACTTTTAGGCGTACTCATTCTGATTTACAAGCAATTCACGGCTTTATTACGTTTCTTTTAATCCTCTCGTTGTATTTACATGGTTTGGAAAATAATTCATTCTCATTGTACCTTATGTAATTCCATACACAAATATACAATTTCATTTAGATAGTTTAATTTAAACCACTGAATTTGATGTACCAATTGCTGTTTTCATGACACCCTTTTTTTAATTGGGTGATATTATTTATTTTTAGTTAATGCATTAAAGAAATAGTCACAGTTTTAGTTATCTGTACAAGGATACAAAATTTTACTTTAACAATGTTTATAAATGCGTAACAAGAAGATTCTTTTGCTATAATAACCAAAATTTTACCTAGTACCTATTGACTAAACAGCAAAATGATGTTAGCAAATCATATATCATACAGTTATACGGAAACCGACAATGTTTCAAGGATTCATATAAATTATCTTTTAACAATTACGCAAATAAGAAAGAGCCCCAAGTGTACGTCTTCGAGTTCGAGACACATTAAGTGAGAGTGCTTCAAAGTTTACAGTAGCTTTATGAGACAGATTTCCTTGTTTTCGGTTTTGGAGGCGCTAACCATCGCGTAGATTTATGGGAGATCTTTTGAGGCAACCAGAAATACGAGAACTTTTAGAGGAATAATATTTTTCGTGTTTATTATTTTTAGAAACTTTTATTTGATAATGTGTAAAATTTTAACATCATATCTACTATGCACGTACATTTAAGATTTTTATGGTTGTCTCGTATTTACGAGTTCTGATTATTAAGAATTTGATTAATAATTAAAGCGACCCAAACTTAAAGAGGATGGAAAGCACGAGTTTTTATAAATTATTGTCACCAATATTGGTTCACTAGAAAAAAATTGAGGTGAGAAACAAACAAACAATCTAAAAGAGTGCATCCTTCTATTAATTCGATTTCCATTAGTAATGCACTTACTAATTAATCGTCTACATACATCAGGGCTATATACATGTGATTTGCTATAGTAAGTGGTTATGTCTTTCGAAATTATATGAAGGCATATCTGCCAAGTGCAGGCGCGTCGACTTATCGTCGAGCGTCACTGAAAGCTATTCGGTTAAAGGATGACATAACGTATTAGGCACACTGCTGTCTTCCAGACATTCCTAATTAATACCAGTCTTTGATCTATTGATCTACCTACAGCATATAAACATCGCAAGCATTTATTTGTAGGCTAAATGCATAGATGGTAGTCAATATTACAAATTGTAAACTGCAACTCCTTTTTGTTAATTTATTAACAAAAATAACACTATAAAAAGGTTTAACAGTTCAGTTTGGGAGTAATCTAATGGTTGATTGTGCTATTTACTTGAAATTTAGCCTACATCTGCTATAAACACAAACAGACAATGATTAATTTACTTTAGGTTTGATAAAGAGGTTTTTGAAGCCAGAATTGGGCTGAGATTTAAAATCAGACATTAATTTGTATATACATGAATTAATTATTAATATAAAAATTATTAAAGCAAAATATGTTCTATAGATAAAAACAAAAAATAACTACCTATAGTGTAATTGGAGAATAGTAGTGACAAATCTACTCTAGTCTACAAACAACCGCTACAAGCTTCTCATAATCCATATAAAAATTAATGAAAAATATATTTCTGTTCGCGTGATTATTACCAAGTAAACTGATTTCACACTCGACATTAATTCTATTCACAATAAGGAGAAACACCCCTTTTCTTTAAAAGGTTATATTTAAAAGAATTGTTAAAGACAGATTGCCGACATTATGGTAATCGATCATCGACGCCGGAATCCAATATCACTCGAACGGAGATTCTTGACAATGGATTTTTTATTTCTGCCTCCGTTCCTGACGCATGCCTTTCTTCATAAGCATCATTATGGCCTCAATCTTTGACTTACATGTCAGGATTATGCTTAATATAACGCATGCATGACACAATCATATAATGTTTGGTTTTTTTTCGACGGTTATATATAGTATATACTAGGAAATGGTATCACCTGTTTAATTGCGACAGTCCATGTCTTGCTTTTAATTTTCTTTGAAATAAAATATATAACATACAATTTTTGAAATTAAGCATATAATTTTTCGAGTCATACAACGAAAATTAACTCGCGTCATTGGTTGTATCGAAATAGTCAAGTAATCTATACTAGCGACCCGCCCCGGCTTCGCACGGCTGCATGCAATATAAGCGCAAGAAAACGTTCTTATTTACGATATCACATTAGAAACCTCTAAATTTATGAGTGTTTCTCTACTTTATTATACATGTATTATACATATAAACGTCCCTTAAAATTCACTCTATCAATTAAAAAAAAACCGCATCAAATCCCGTAGCGTAGTTTTAAAGACCTAAGCATATGTAGGGACAGATAGACGGCGAATAGCAACTTTATTTTATACTATGTATTGACATAATCTTATAATCTCACCGAATACGTCATATTAAATATTCGGTATTAAGAATTTGGAGATGACGTACAACTGTATTGTAGAAGCTGATAATAATTAATTGAAAGCACGAAACTGATTTTCCTGAAATTTTGCATTCCACGCTCGCAATGTAGTTTATTTAAACGTACAAATGCGACAAGATCAGTACGTGAATGTTGTTGCGCAAATTAACTCTGCAGTTATTTTTTATTGCGATACGAAATTCTGTTACATTTAACAAGTAACGAAATGAAATGCTTTGCTGTAAGCGCAAATGATTTCACCAAACTCCCTCTCAGGTTTTTGGGATTAATTGGCACTTACTTTAACTTTGACTGAGAAATTTTCATTTCGATGTTAAATACACGGTGTCACTATTTTTAAAGTAATTATTTAATTGCGTGTTAAAAGAATTATGTTTATTAAGTTACACAACGTCGAATATATTACATAAACTTAACTAGTTTTAAACGTAACATATATTATTTCTTTATGTACCTTTATTTTAACGGTTATGTCCGACTCCCCAGAAGGCCGACTATATGTACCCTGGCTTTTAAGTTTTAAATGTGTAAACATGAAAGATGGAATAACCGATGTATAATAACCTCGTAATATTAATGTCAATAACCTTATATTTTAAATATTTATTTAGAACATTGTCACTAGAAATTCAGACATGTCAAATTAAGCTACGAAAACCAAGCATAACGAAACTTTTGTGAAGGTTCACTCACTACTTTTTAGCAAGTGTTACCAGACAAATAAATTACGTTCTTATGGCCGTACTTTGGGGTCACCTAGAACAGTAAATCTGAAGTTATAACCTTATATTTGACCCTGAACTCTGCTATTAGTTACTTACTTACTTTTAGATTTTTTTTTTTTAATTTTTAACATTATTTTTTTATGTTTAAAACGAAGGTAATAAATAATGTATTATATTGATTTGAATGTTTAAACTCATATTACAGTTTTAGTTTTATTTTTAAAAAGTTTCCATGTGGTGCTGTTATTTAAAATTCGTTGACATTTACCAAAACATCATAACGATCAGAAAAAAACGACTGCATAAAATATAAGTTGCTCTATTTGTAAGAAATATTCAAAGTAGTTATTTTATATTAAACAAGTTCCATATTATCAGCAAGCAAATAAATCAAGTCTTGAAGTCGACGTTTATGTGAAGAAAATTCTAGATTATTCCGTTCCATATTCAACGATTTAGTGTTTATTGTGTTATAAGTCATTTATTATTCTGTTTTTGTTTATACACGTGTAGTCGTTTGCAAGTTAGAATTTTCCTGCTGAAAACCCTATTTTCTAACTGTACATTATGTTTCTGTTAAATCTAATTTGTTTTATATTATACATGATGAGAGCGGAAAGTAGAACATTAGAACAGCTCCCGCAAATTAGTAGGCCGTGACACAGACCTTGAACTCTCATTAAAATTGTTAATTAGAGGCATTAAAGCCTTTCCCCGCCGTGGTTTGCTACGAGGGCCACTTTCGGAAGTTCTATACATCGTTTGCGATGCCTCTTTTCGTGCTAAAGTATGTTTGAAGGTATTCCAGAATAGATATTCGAGTTTGCTAGTTTAGGCACTATTTAGGATACTTTACTAGTTTTACTCGACACAAATCATAGGCGAAATCTATATAACATTAGGTAAATAATGGAATAGTCAATTCAGATACTTATAAAAATAATAATTAATATGTACTGGAAAAATATAAAGGTAAGTAAATCCATTAGCGCTAATCGTATAAAATGATTTTATAATCCGTTTTGTATAAAAGTGTTAAAGCTACACATTAATTCTACCTCCAAGGACCACATTATAAAAATTATTCCGCACGGCTCGTATCATGAAACTATTTTGAAAATAATTTCAGTAAAATATATTGCATGCTCGTATCTCAAACATGGACATCAGAAAAATTGATTTCATACACCTGCTCGAAAATGGATATTTAATTAATACTGGAATGTTGGAGGATGAGAATCAGATAATTAATTAAAAACGACCACCGAGGGTCGTCTGCGAAACTTCGTTTAGAGGTGTTTTAAATTATTTAATATCCTGAACCTTTACCGCATACCTATTTATGAAATGCTTCACAGTTTAACCTTTTTAAAATTTATAACCTTAAACTACATATTTTGTTGAAGTAAGCCAAGTCAAGCTTATTGGATACTTGTAATTTATATTTATTAATATAATATTATAAAATTTTGGTTTAAAAGGTGTGAGTGTCGGGTTTGGAAAATATGGCCGACTCAAACCGTATGGTACAAAGATCCCACACAAAACCAGAGTAGTGAAAAAACTTCGCCTGATAAGTGGAAGCACCGGAGGCCAATTTTCTTGCAGTTATGCCATCCTATAATTCTCATTTTAAGGGCCGGGAAGACAGGAATCTAACTTAAGTGTAGTGTCGCTCAGAAAAATCCTCTACTTAGTTGCTAGCTATAACATAAGAAAATAAAAGATAAAATGTTATAAATATTTGGAAAATGGATATAAACCAAAACAGGTATTATGCGTATTAAAGACACGTATTTAAGAAGATAAACGGACAACAAATCAAGAAAAAATCTTCTGTTTCGGTTAAACTCCGATAAAATTTTTACGCGGCCGTTATCTTGATAATAATAATATTAGAGGCTTAGGATTTGTTTTCTTGTATTGTAGTAAATATGGCGCTTTAAAAAAAAGTTCTTTTCGTACTGTTTTATAACGCAGACGTAAGATTAAACCAAGAATTTGAAAATTCGCTGATAGTAATCAAACATCAAATTCCCTAAGGAATATGGTAGAAAAAAAGCTGCTGTGAAATTTCATAGAATATGTAACTTTCGAATAAAGGAAATACGTCTTAAGGTGTTTCGTAAGCAAATCGCTTTAAACAAACGGAAAATGCTAAGCATCGGTTATTAAATTGTACCTGCAGGCGTACGGTTGTTTACCTCCTTCGCCTTTGTTAACAGCTTCAATAGACTGTTCGGCTTGAAAAAACAGTGTATTTAAAATTACAACAATGTTCATTGGTTTTTTACCTAAAAGTGTAATCATTTCGAAACTGTCTCTTCTCTTCCTTGGGGTATATAATAAATGAAATATATCACGTAACGTTATAAATGTATAGTACAATAAATAAACAGTAAACGCTATTCAATTTTAATCTACCTACGCTGTTATATAGAACGTACCAAAATAAACTATTAAATATGAATGGCATTATTCGATTAAGGATTGCCAAACAAACCGCTGTATATTCAATTATCTACCTCACCCGGTGCTTGCTACAATACGTACCTTGCTAAATCACGCACCTAGTTATCTTACGGCTGACATTGATAGATGGTCTCACAACAAAGTCGAAAAGCCAAGACAATGAAGGCACATTGTGTTAATCAAAGTTTATAGTGAATCTTCTCGGTATTAACTGTTATATAAAGATGGATGATCTTAGAATGTGAATATCTCTATACATTTTATTATTACGCGAGGGCTTACTGAAGTTTGCATGATGGCCTGATTGACATTCTTGACCTTTAAAAATGTTATAATGCAAAATATTCATCATAGAAATCCTATTTTCCAATCCAATCCACCCAAATTCAGACAGGCTGAAATTACTATTATGCTTAGTAATTGTCAATGTGAAAAATTCATCATTCGTCCATTTTAATAGTATTCTTAGCGTTTTCAACACCACTTTTCTCAGAAGTAATCTCTATGCGCCATCTACTGATTATAGAAAATAGTCTTATAATTTTCAAAGTAAAAATAAAACAACATTAATAATGTATGACAGAAGCAGTTGCACAAGCAAAAAAAAACATTTAATTGTATTTATATTCGTCATGTATTTAAATAACGAATGCTCTGCTCAATTCGACATATACAATCGGGGTAAATAAATTACAATTAAACCCACAACTACAAATAAATTAACGTGTATTGTTTAATGCTATTACTTGATTGGAGGAAACAGATTATATTGTGTTAATTCTTCAACTGATTCATATGGGTATTGCTCTTGAATCGTTAAATGGTTTAAAAACAAAAAAAACGTAGCCTCTAATAGCGGTCTTTACTTACTTTAGTTCTTTAAAAAAACCATGTCTGAAAAGCCGGTAACACGATCACTTTTTATCAGATGAGGCCGGTTCTTTCGGTTTTCTCTTATAAATGATTAGTAAGATATAATTATTAAACATCATTAACTACGCCACAAGGGACATGTGTACGATACCGACAACTTCAACTTATTTTGCTCTTTATTATAACTAAGAAAAATTAATACTTAATAATACGAAGTTTCCATAACTGCCCACTTGGATGTTGTTTTATTAATTTAATAAAAATGTATAATAATATATTTTGCTTGTCAAATATGCATTATTTGAAATGGAAATTTAGAACGTTATCGATATAATTTAAACCGCATCGTCATAATATTGAATCGGTTTCTCTGCTTTATAGAATGCTTTTCAATTCAAAACACATTTCAAGCCTGAAATCTACTATAATTCAGCGAGTTAGCTCATGTGGAATAGCTGCTACTTGCGCTCGAATTAATGTAGTCCTGACCGTATTCAAAGTTATAAATTCTAGTATGAAAGCGTATGAGAGTCAACTGTTACCGCTTACTACTACCCGAGCTACTATTGGGTACAAATAATAACTTATAAGAACTAAATCTTCTTCTACTTTCTTTACGTAACCAGGTAATCGTTCTAAAAACCTTGATATCATGAGCTGTTTATAACTCGAGTACTGTCCGTAATAGAAAAAAAATACACTAACTTATTCCAACATGATTTGATTGTCCATGTTCTTACCTTATAGAGAGTCGAATGTGTCTAGTCATCAATACAAAACATTTTATTTTAAACATACCTTTACTAAAATGCTTAGAATTCCCAACGGAATGTTACAAATTAAAAAAGACAAATAAGAACGTATAACGTCATACAGCGCAGTTTCTTCAGTAAACTAACCTAATTAAGAATATGAAATATTGCTTCCAAGGGACGAGATACACCATAATTGTTACGTGATACTTTCATGTCATCGCTGTAGACTTTTAATTTATTTGAAAACTTGATCCTTTTGATTTTTAATTCTAGCACTATAAACAACTTGTTAGTATATAATATTATACCTATAAACTAGCATAAAGGACATTCTAAGAATCGTTAACAATTTGCAATATCGACTCCAAGAAGTCTCCAAGAAGATCGTCACAGGAAGTCGTTACTTTATTATTATGCTATACTAAAGCATTAAATGTAATACAAATAAAGGTTTCCACAATACATTTAATAAGTTCTGCGAAATGCAAGTGCACTTCGTCATGAAGTCATAATGCTAACAACATTTCCTTTTTTCAGAATTTATGCCACTTATGTTATCATATCATACGATCGTAAAAGTATTATGTTCCAGAAAGGTTTAATTAAATTTTCTTCGAAATTGTGTTTGAGTAAGAGGCCATAGGATGTGTGTGGTGTAATGATGCGTCACAACCTACGAAGAGTAATCGAAAAATTTTGTTGTGTCATTCCCTAATTTAATAGAAAAAGGTTAGGTAGGTTTGACCTAGCATATAACAAAATTTCATTAGAATATTTTGAAAAAAGGACAAGATAAATTTCTAGTTACTTCTGCTTTTGGCTTGATTTATGCATTGATCGGAAATGTTTACATATGGTTTTCCTATTATATATTATGCTATTTAAAAATTTCCCTTTAACTTAGTATAGACTCAATTCACTCATTCATGAAAAAAGTAAATTAAAATGTTTTTCGAAATGAATGATAGGTGGCGAAAATCTTGTCGTTTGCCAAAAGACTTCTTAAGCAAACTACAAAGTTTAATTTCGTTCCAAATTACTCCATAAAAGATGCTCTACATAGTTTTTGCATCGTTATTTTAGAACAAAGAGAAACGCATAATTTATCCTCGCTGTTCTAGTAAAACAAAAGTTTTAATTGTGTTAACAGACGCGGCTAAATCATATTATGTTGCATCAAGAAATCCTCAAGATATTAATGCGCCAAATACAGAAGTTTTATCTCAAAATTCGCATTTGTGATTAGTTGAAATACTTTTAAATTTCCTACTTCCTGAACATAGTGTTATATTTTTTATTAGGTTATTCTTAAATAATATAATTAGTCCATTTTCATTATAAGTTCATTACGTAACACAACTTTATAAAAATTTAATCAACGAGTGAACTATATTTTTAGGATTTTTTGTTTAGGATAAACCAATCGAATCAAAAAATGATGTAAAGCATCAACGCTTCACTTATTTCTAAAAGCCGCAAGGTAGCATCCACAGTGAAGTGTATTATTCTTTTATTACCCATAATACGTCGGAATGACCGGCGTGCCCTCGTGACAAAGAACGAGGCCTTTCAGATCTCGAATAAAACGTGCTCTTTCACGAATCCCATTTACATAATGTTTTTCCGTTCCGCCACAATAATGCCCCGGGCTGGCTCGAGATTACTTTGAGGTAGTCAAATATTTGCTTATTTGTAGCTGTAACTTATAGATTAGGGGTGTTGATGCAACATAATGGGACACCTGCTTGAACGATGACTTAGATCTATTCATAAATAAACTATAAATACGTTTCTAATGAATTTCTGTTCCGTTAATCTTAGCTAATGTTATAGCCGTTTTGTACAAAAATGTTTGCATTATAACAAAATAAGGACGAATATTTTGCACCATAAAAATATTAAGTATGCACAAATTATGCTTTCAAATTTCTACGGCTTAAAATTAAACAAATGAGGGTTATTAATATTATGTCAAATAGCATATTGTTCTCTTATTATTTTGAGATGTTCTTATAACGCACCCTCCACCCTGTTTCTGCCAGAACATTAATCAAAGTCATCCAGTTAAAGACGGATAAATACCTAAAGAAAATTAGTGTATGAACAAAACAAAAGTTTTGAATTAAGCTGGACACTGTAACAAGTCTTTTTTTCCTGAAAACAGAATTAGATCCTATTATGGATTGGTTTTTGATCAATCGAGCAGGAACAGTATTTGTCCTCGATTATAAATTGTACTTGGAATTATTTGGTGTATCAATAAAATGCTTTGCATGTAAATGATAGAAACGCAAACATGCGGAAATGGAAGTAGTAGATCTTCAAAGACATTGTTAGTACCCACTTTCCTTTGATTTATTTTTATATTTGTTTCTGATATTTGAATAACGAACCTTTTTTCAGTATTAAGCAATGATGTAATGTCACCGACTACTTTATAGCTATCTTTAGTATATAATAGCAATTTTGGTTTCGTTCATTGGTTAGCTATATTTTTTCCTTACTTAAAACTGAGAAATATGTTTCTACCAACAAACTAAATTATTAATCATAACATTTTCATACTAGACAATATAAAATATTACTAGAAACTCGTATCAGGAAAGATGTGAATAGACAATGTTTATACATTAAAATAATCATTTTATATTATATAAAATATTACATTTTATTCCAGTAAATAAATAGCTAGATCAAAATGACGAATTATAATATTTCACGCGATCAAGTGCATTATTGAAGTTCACCCTTTTGCAAAGTTCAGAAAGCAATATAATATCACTGCAATCAACTGTTGAGCCGTTACTAATATTAAGACACTAGCTGTGCCCGCGACTTTACCCGCGTAGAAAAGTGACTTTGGGCAGCATTTTTGAAAATGCCTAACCCGCGCCAACAAACGTTTAGCAAGTTCAACGTGATTCTTTAAATTGCCATAACTTTTTTATTTATCAACCGATTGACATGAATTAAACACTAAATGTTAAGTGAAGCTTACCACAATATATCATTGAAAACCCTTTCTAGATAAGATAAGCCGTTTCTGAGATTAGCTTGCACAAACAAACAGACAAACAGACAAAAATTCCAAAAAGCATTGTTTTGGGTTCTATTGCGTTAATAAAGGTCTCCTATAAAATTTTTTCTCATATATCTTCCATGTACAGACAGCGACTCGTTACATTTTTATTATATGTATAGATTTATTCCGTTATTCCGTTATCTAATTGCCATAACACAAGCTTCTGCATAGCTTGGAACTAGATGGCGGTGTTTATAGATGTCCTGAAAATATTTATTTATTTAGCCAGTCAGGTCCAAATAAACGGAACATCTTGTATCTGCTGTTTGAGGTAGGTATCTTATTTTTTTTTTTATGTTGGGGCCTTAATGAAAGTCTTACCTACTTAATTCTGTAATTAATATTTTTCTTTATTCCATATCTACGACGCGACGTCTCTCTCTCTTCATTGTCTTTCATTACTTTTTCTCAATAGTACAGGTTGGCAACATATTCACGAGACTTTTAACTTTATCCAAAAGACGGGAGCCGGCGACGGTTGCCCAATTGCCCTCCATAACTTGCGATACTAAAAATTAGTTCTTATAATAAAATATAAAAAAAGTTTAAAATACTAGGATTACAATTAACATGACGAAAGTGAAAATAATTATAGACCACTCAATGGGCAAAAAATTGTAGACTTAACATTCGTTATTTCATTATTATTATTTTTGACGATTTTTGTTTCAACATAGCTTGTCTTTTATCAATATTGTTGCTTAGTAGGTAGGTACAAACAGTTGTAAAGGTTTCTAAACAGGGAAAACGGAAGATCAAATGCCTTAAGCGGGGAGACAAAATCAGCGCACAGCTGTCTTCGATACAAAGAAATGTAAATAACCCCATACCTTTATGAATGGAACTGCGTTTTCCTTGTTTATTATTTTGGTATTTCTTTTAACATGGCAAGAAATAACTTAACATTTATTTTTACTTCACTATTCACCGATACATTGTGTAAGGATTGCAATTAAACTCATTATTTTCGATACATTACAATCTATCGAAGTGATTTCATTAGTGAAAAATATTCAGCGAATTTTTGATGTTTCAAAATCTCGAGATTTCTTTTATCTATTGGTAACTTATCTATACACCTCCTTCCAATTTAAATAATGTTGCTGGATTATAAATTCGTCAAGTTGTCATGAAACAGCTAAGATAAACAGAGAGAAAGAATTCTTTTGTCATTTTTATTAATAATATTGTTATCTACAAAAAATAGCAGTAACACAATATTAAATTATTGAACTTTAATGAAAACGAATATTAAAACAAATAGCTAATCCATTTTATAATTCACGTACATTAAAATGAAACAAGCAAGGTTTCCGTATTATTTGAGTTCGAACGTGCCTTGATTGGTATGCATTCAGATCGAATCCTAGCTCATTTATATGTATGTTTTGAATTAATACATTCAACATGGCGGATCGATGTTTTCACACTCTGAACGTTTATATGCCTCCAAGTTTTTCTTGCGTTAATAATATTCTAATGTTAGTAATCTATATTAGTCTATACTTCTATACTTATATTATAACGAAGTAAAGTTTGTGTGTTTGTTAAATTGTAAGGGGGTAATCTCGTGATCTACTGAACTGATTTTAAAGATTCTTTCACCAATAAAAAGCCACATTATTGCTGAGTGTCATAGGCTATATAAAAAAAACGAAAAATAAAAAGGCTTTTACGTGGACTACTACGTAGATTCACTTTGCAAAATGGATTACCGTTTAGCAAAGTGAATCGGAGAAAAAAAAACGGTTAAATGAAAGCTTTCTTAAAAACACTGTCTTAACTATGAAAGTTATATTTTTGAGTTCTAGAGAAAAGGTGTGGAGCTTGAAAATGCCTTCAAAAAAGTCCGACAACACATTATGTTCAACTTTTATATTTAAGTAACAAAATTAAAAAAAAAGGACTATAAAAATTATGCCCAACGAAGTGGGCACGGGTCAGCGTTTCTTGCCGGTTCTTCTCTGT
>DWAJ01004092.1:0-13558 GCA_018238005.1 Eurema mandarina
AAAGTTAAGTTAGATATGCCGTGTTTGGTATCATTCAAAAGCGCTTTACTTGTACATTTTGAATATATCTATATATTACTAGCATTTGCTTGTGACTTTGCCTGTATTCATGTGGTACTTTTATACTTTTTCAGCGTCGTTTTTTGTCGTAGTTGGGTTTTAGTTTTTTTACTTTATCTTGTTATTATTTTTTGTATGGTGGGTATTCGAACCCATGGGCATCGGGGTAAGGACCATGGTTGAACTCGGATTTCTGCCTATAAAAAATCCACTGTGTTCCTCTCTTACAGCAAACTCGTCCAAGAGACAACCTCAGTAAAATTTTATTAATTAATGATGAAAGAATATTTTTTTATTAAAACTACTCATTGTTTTCTTCTAATAATTAATGTTTAATATCGAGTAATAGTAATATTTAAAATAACTATAAAATATAACTATCTATTTTACTATATCTACATTTCTGTAGATCATTCCTTTTTATGTTATCCTCAATTAGTGGCTTTTAAACATTGCTATTTTAAGCCTTTTGTTTAAAATGATTTACCGATACCGACGGATAATAATTTCCCTTATCCCTAAATAGATTGAAATATTATATTTGTATTTCACCGCGGTAAAATAAATTTAATTTATGCCTGTGGAGAATCTCAACTCGACTACTATCAAAGTAATTGATATATTGATGACAAAATAACAATTGTTCATATCTGTGTTTCTGTAACTACTGGTAGGTATATGTATAAAACAAAGTCGCTTTCTCTGTCCCTATATATAATTAAATCTTTAAAACAACGCAATCGATTCTCATGCGATTTTTTTAATAAATAGAGTGATTCAAGAGGTTTATATTATGTACATCACATCAATAATATATGCGAGCAAAGCCGGGTCGGATTGCTAGTTAATATTAAATTATTCATTTTTTCTGATGCAGCTCTAAAACATATTATAGAAATGAAAATGTATTCTGATTTATTAAATTCTATTTTTATCCCGTAGCTTCGCTCACATTTAATCAATTGAATAAAAAGAAGACTGTTGATTCTGATACCTCCAAAAATATCTGTTCAAAGTTTCACGATGATCGGTCCAGTAGTTTTTGTGGCAAAGTGATACAAATATCCCTACTTTCACGTGTATAATATTCTTAAGCATGTTACTTGTGATTTTAGCAGCTTAGTGCTTGTACGTGACAGAGTTACGACGTGTTTACTGAATCTTCACACACTGTCCTAAAATCTAATTTTTAACATTTTATACTTGAGAAGAACAATAAAATTTCAATAAAAGTTTAAAAATCGAAATTGTTAATGAATAATCTAAATACATATTTTTTATATTTAGATATTATAAACATTAAAAAATTTGGAATAGCAAAAGAGAATACGAAATTATTTACTATCACTTATCAGATGTGTTTGCGATTGCTATTTATTCTATGTGTAAAATCGTTCGCGTAGTTTTACTTTGGTATGTAATGATACAGTCTGTATTCAGTTAGATCTATATATTTTGCTATACAAAAAACCACTTACTCTAATTAAAGGATTACAATTATCTGCTATGTCATCCGCTTACGAAAATAAAGGTGGGCATGCTTTTTAGTTTTTATGTCAAATGTGTGTAATATGTATGCTGTGTTTAACGTTTTATGGCGCAGAATTAAAAAACAGTGGCTACAATTTCCTGAAAAGAGAGCACAATAATTATATGATTAATTTGATGATGATAAAATTATAAATTTTCAAAATACAAGGAGCACAAATCAAAGCAGTGAAATATTTGAACATTCTGACGTTTTGTAATGATAAGTTATTACTGTTTTAATTTAAATATGCATTTTTGGAAATTTCTAATAATATTACCTCTACTAATCAACTAACCAAAAACATATTTCGTAATGTTTGATATTAATACTTTAATTACTACGAATTTAGATAAGCTTATCATCTATATACTTAATGTCGTACTCAGTTCGTCGACACTGGTATATTTATCGAACTCGTCAAGTGAAATATTTTTGAGCTGTCAAAACCTGAAACCCAACTAATCATAGTTGGGATAATTAACTCGACTCCGTTAAACCAATTTGTATGGGCTACGCACCCTCTATATCAAACGATTTGACACTTACCTATGTCTCGTTCGAAAAATATGAACACCATCTATTAATTAAATGGTAATATAATACACGTTCTGTTAAAACATGTAATTAAATTTATAATTAATCATTACTTGTGATTAAGACCTCCTTAAACCTGTCCCTTTAAAAAACTATTGAACATATTTTACTGGACAATATTTTAATCTTACATAATGCCTTGACGTTTTATAATAGGTATTTGCAAGCTACATTTTTAATTATAAAGACCTATATTAAACACTACAGTTGGTACAGTCCACAAAACAATCCTAAGATTATTGAGGCAATTCTTATACTGTATAATCAAAATCATAATCTAATATTGCCATTCATACTCTTGTCCCGTATATAAATGTAACGTAGTTGATATGTGTATGTAAATACAGTATTGATCGTATAGTTCATAGTTTTATTGGTATTGGCCTCAATAAGGCATTCACCGCGGGAAGCAATGATGTTACACGCGCCGGCAACAAGTGGCTCATTTGACGCGGCGTCTTGTTACTTTATGAAAAAGCTTTTTGTCTGAATGTAGATTCATACTGTTATTTTGAATATTATGGAACTAAATAGCCGGTCTGGAACCATAATTATTTTTATTTAGATCTGCTTAGATGCTAGCTTTCTATTAATAAAAGTAATTCTTTCAAAATACTTCAATTTCACATAGTCGCAAATTGTACCTCATTAAATTATAAGAACTAGTTAATAAATAAGTCATATCCAAATAGCAACTAAAAATTGAAATTTTAAGCCAAAAATTCAAATATACAATAGTAGGTATTTGAAAAAAAAAGGATTAAAAAATAAATAATGTTTGATGAAATTAACAACTTTAAAGTATCCATGCGCCTTTCCTTGTTCAATGATAATTAAAATTAAATAAGCAGTAAAGTATATCGTAGTTAAACTGAGCCCATATTTTTTTATAAATAGTTAATATATTAAATATTTTTTTCTTATTAAAGTAGTTTCTAAATATATTTTAAATAGCCCCAAATAATTTATTTATAATATAAATGCACATTAGTTCTTTATTAATGGTTGATTTTACTATGTTTTGATACAATATGCATTTGATAATGTACCAAAATTAAAAATAAAGGCCGTAAATTAACAAAACTGACAATGGGTAGTAATTTTCAACAAGAAACAACGGAATAAGGCTCGCCTAAACTAGGTCAGAGAAAATTAAAATTTATTGCCTTTATACTTAACAGAAATTTAGGAAGATGGAGTTTTACGTATTGTTGTAATTTCATATCTTTATTATTCTGGAAGTTATCAGAGAAGATTATTGCGAGATCTTAGTCTTAGTAATAAATATTGTTCATTACTAAGACTAAGATCTCGGAATTGGATATATTTTATTGGGTACATTTCAATTTTAAATATATAATACTTAATATTATAATAGGTTTTTGTTAGGAAGGTTAAAAAAACAAACAAAACAAAGTTTTTCTTACAAAATAGCTGTTCGAGTTGTCATTGGACGACTGAGAATTAAGACAACCAATATTTAATATGATTTTGTGTTTGATGTGAGCACACGCTTATAATCGTAAACTTCCTACACTTGTAAGAGCTTTGTAAAGCTTGAAACATTTTATTTGAGTTTAAAGTACAAACTGAAAGGCTTATACTATCCCTCTTTCAGCATTCGTATAACTCGTTATCTCGATAAGGCATTGGAACCGTGAGCATTCGCGTGTTAACCGAACAACAAGACAATAAATACAGTTTTATCGCGATTTTAATAAATGCCCCTGCAAGCGAGAATTAACTTGAAACGTTTATCTTTATGAATGTAAGCGTTCTGATAAGTTGGGAATGTGAATTGCTCGAATTCATTTAAAAAAACGTGCATATTAAAATGTGTTCATGATTAGTGATTAATACGACTATTAAACACGATAAAACTACACTTTAAGAAGATAGGTTTCTATAGAAATGATGATGCATTTTAGCTGTTCATATTGTCATAATTAAATCTAACAATAAAAAAATAGTAGACTATTTACCTAACAGGTATATAATATAAGTAGAGTATTAAAGATGTATATATACGCAGTACTGTTTCTTTAATTAGAATATTTCAATTCATCACCGCATGAGATAATTGATTTTACTCGTACAAAGTGGTATTGACAGCGCACCGTAGTAGACTTCCAACTGTCAAGATAGCATACCGTCCTTGTTATTGTAAGACATACATTAAAATAGGGTTGATACATCCATAAGTCATCATATCCGAAAATTATGTCCGTTCTAAAGTAAAAGACAGAATGTCAGACAATTTTCAACGCATACATAACAATGTCAATCAAATCAGTGGTTCATTAACATTTTAACGAAATGCCCACAATTTACAGTAATTCCCTACTAGTGGTCTAGCGCAAATGACAGGCGTAATGCAGTCCTATCATTTCGTAATTACAGAACGGGCCATTACTGTAACTGGAGCGTTACTGTTAAGGCTGTATAATGAGTTGAAAAGTTCGGCCAACAGTCCCCTGGTTACACGTTATGTACTAGACTACATGTAGATTGCTCGTACGAGGACTGAGAACAAATCGGCTTTAGCTATGTAGACTTTTATTTTGATGTTTAATGTTAAAGATTTAATAAATTCTGTACAATATTTCGCAGCGCCATTAAAGATATTTATAACTCAAACATTAATTATTTTAAAGAGGTGTAACTATGGAGCATAGGTAGTATTGTTTTTATGAGATTAATACTAAATATCATACCTACAATAGGTAATTATTTTTTTAAGTACAACGAATAATTCAATAGATTGATAAATGGCA
This sequence comes from Eurema mandarina, assembly GCA_018238005.1. Taxonomy (NCBI): domain Eukaryota; kingdom Metazoa; phylum Arthropoda; class Insecta; order Lepidoptera; family Pieridae; genus Eurema; species Eurema mandarina. The sequence goes on from DWAJ01004092.1 coordinate 4,960, forward strand.
GAACTACGAAGTTAGAACAATAAAGACATTCCATACAAGAATTCCAAACACACGCATATGTATAGAAAAAACATCAATTAAAACAAAGGGTATCACGCTTCGCTCATTACCAGCTACTTAATACAGCGAACTAAAGGAAAACTGTCTCGTACAAGTATCTACTTGTATATGTTTACGTATAACTAGACAGGTTCATATTAACGCCTTCCAGGACAAAGGAATCGCTCCGGGCGCGCCATGTACTCCCCTGTCATTAGTAAGTTTTAATAATGAGAAGCATTGTTTCAAAAGAGACAAATTGTATTTGAAGCCTACCTCAGGGATTATCTTAATGGCGTAAATATGCGTCGTGTCTTGTTTAAATTTTTGGGTGCGAATTGTGGGTACATCGGTGTAATTCGCGTTGTTATGAAGGTTTTGTTTGAAATAGGTTATATTGTTTTGTCACGATAATTAGTGTTTTAGTCTCGGTACTAAAGAAGATATTAGCTTGTTATTGAAAAATAATTGTTAATGAAAAATAACTATCATAAAGGAATAGCTAAGCGCACAAGTGAACAGAGTTCAGATTTTTTAAAAGTCTTTAATTACACTACTCCGACAGATAGACAGAGGAATAGCCAGCTAGAATTTAATAAGTATAATTACAGAGTTATTACAAATTAAAACGTTACTATTAGAAGGAGAAGTAAAAGCTATCATTCTTTATTATCTATTAAATGGTTAAATGATTCTGTTATAAAAATGTACCAAAAATCGGTGCATTTTATTCGTGAAAACCTCACATGCTTCGCCACTTCATTGACATTTTAACCTACAGTTATATTTTATCTCTCATCGAAAGCTATTGAACGGTTCAGACTCAACAAAATACAATATCGTGCTTCATTTTGGATAAATAAAAATTAACGGTGCGAAATCAAGCTTTATATTCATAACCAATTTTTATATTCAGATTAAATTTTTGAGTAATATACGTGTTGTATTTTAAACATTTCAATATTCTTTTAATGTATTACGTTATTTAATTCGCCTTTATTTCTTATTTCTCGAAACAGTAGATATTTTCAGATAATTATTTCGCTGTACAAATCTTGAACCATACTTAAAAGTACTAATAAGATACAGGTCACCGATTTATCATTGGCCCATATCTTCAACAGCCTTTAGCAATCTAGATCAAAAGGCCAGAACATCGCAGACTGCCTTACTTTTCGCATATCACTATAAGCAAAATTGCCTTAAAATTTTTGTTCTAAAACTACGTAACCAACGCAAAAAGACGTGGTAGTTATATGTAAGATAAACAGTAAGTACTTGATGTAGCAACGAGGGGTGTATCTAACAAGGGCGCCAAGGGGTAGTGATTCATCAATTGTAAAGTGGCACTTCACATTCAGTCCGCTAGTGTCGCGTTCGCTTTGCCGCCTACGGATCTTGATTCAATCATTCCGCATGTCAGTTTTTGTTTAGCATTCGTATTTTTATTTGAAACTTTAAACAGCCTATTATTTGGATAAAAGAGAATGAGATGAAAGTTTAGAAATTGACGGTTGGAAGTTACAATCCAAAGACTTACCTATATAATATATTATATTGATTTATTTATGTGGACCAAAAAGACTTAGCTTTTGTATAATCCAGAATTGGCAAAGAATAATGAACTATGAATAAACTCCGTGAGTAGTTAAAAAAAATTCCTTATGTAATTTATTTAAGTGCACCAACATTCGTTTGAGATAATAATTCAAACATTAATTCACTTACGTTAAAGTTTCAATTGCCTGCAAATAACTTACCTAAGCAAGAAGTTTAAAAATATGATCCTCACGTATCATAGATTAAAGTATGCATTTACAATATTCGCTGAGAATACGAATGGAGATTAGAAAAGTATCTTTTAGAATATATTTTTGCTGCAGCAAAATGGACCTTATGAAAGTGCATCCGTATTTAAAGTGTTGGAGTCGAAATCGTCCGTGCATTTTTTCTTCGGCTAAGCAAATAGAGTTAGTTGGATAATTTGACGCAGTCTCCCGCGGGATTCGAACCGTTGGGGACTGAGAACCATTTGCTCAATGCATTTCTGTGTACCTAACCTATAAAAAACGTTACGCGATTTTGTGCTGTAAGGCAAAATACTTACAGGCTAAGATATAATACAAGGCGTTATTCACTTCGTAAATTAGAATAATAAGATTTTTTTGTACGAATGCATTTGAAATATTGATGGACTTAATGCATTTATGTGAGTGTATGAAGTTGGAATTTAGAGAGACGATTTATTTACATTTCTTTTTGCTGAGGGGCGTTAGCGTTAATATGGGGATTGACGTATTCTAAATGCTTATCTCAATTAAAAATGTTTTTCATGTCAAAATATTGCCTGCCAGTAGCGTCCGAAGGGTAAAATCACAGTTGAAATCCAAAGGTTTTATTTAATATCAATAAATTGAGCAGCTCAGCTAAATAATCTATAACATTCTCATAATTAAAGCTTTCAGATCTAAATGTAATCTGATCTTTGGACTACTATCCCTATATTAGCACGTTCAAACAAACAAAACCTACATTATTTCATTTTTTGCTAATATTTCTTCTTTATCATTATAAAATAACATAAGTGTTACTACCTTATCATAGTAGAAAAGAAACATATTTTTGTGTTTTTAAAACAAAAAAAATTTTCTAAGTTTGCCAAAAATGAAACACCTGAATTACCTGCCAATTCGTAATAATATAACTTTGAAAGAAAAAAAAATTATCCGATTTTAATTGAGCTGTTAAAACATAACACAAGCAATAATTCTCTCTATTTTTAGCGTGGAACTACACAATTGAACTCGTAGGCGGAATCCATTAAACAGTAGGTAATGAATTCTTCAGAGCACACTGTATAAAAGGTTTCATGGAATTGAATATAAAAACACTCATAAAGATGCTATCGACGTGTTTGAACACTGTTATGACGGTTTTTACATTATCATACAATCTATCGACTGAATTGAGAGTATTGATTGTATAAATGTAGGTAATATAAGTGGGTAATGCTTTTAAACTATATTGATGTATTAGTTTAATGTCAAAGAGGTATAAATATTTTTATAGTGATTATTTAATAAATTATAAGAGTGGCTATTTCTTTATTCGTAAATTAATTTTACTTCGTATACTTATATTGATATAGATATCAAATGATACATTATTTAATAATATTTTGTACTACTCGGTACAGAGAGGAATCTTACAAAGCAAAGATTATTTTTTAAGCCGTATATCATCTATTGTACTTTATCTTAAGTATACATTTTTTATAGTTGATAGAACCATGCACTAGCCTGTCACTGAAAATTGGTATAAAATAAGATCCCTTTAAAAACTTCATTGCGTTCCTTTCGTGAAATGGGGGCCACGGAGTCCCAATTTTCCTTCCTACATTTCCTTATTTCATCCTTAAATCCACTGTATCAAATTAACTCCTTTCTAACGGTAACGCTTGCGATGCTCTTAGCTTAAAGTTGTACCAAATATTAATCCATACAATTATATTACAGGCCTCGACGCCGAGTTGTACTATGTCCGAGAGGGTGTTGTCAACAACTACGCTACAAGCTTCGTGGTGCCTGTGCCTGCTCATATCGCCGACTTGGAATTCATGTGGCAGGCGTTAGGGCGAAAACCGGTATGTTATACGTAGATATACATGTTGAAGATGAAAGAAGTTTTACAATGATGGGTGAATGTTTCCATTGAGTTCAGTTCTGTAGACAGTTTTATCACCTACATCACATATAAAAAAATCATAATGCTATTGGCGGATTTGTCTTAAAGTAAAGAAGTAGTAGCACATAGCGAAATTATAATAAAATAATTTATTTTGATAAGAGTTGTGAAAAAACGAATTTTAATTAATGTACTCTTTATGTGCTACATAGCACTATACTACAATTGTAACGCAGCTAACTCTTGCCAAAGCAAACATTACTCCGACTTTGGAATAAAATCGTATCTTTAAATTATTTTAATAAGTAAGTCTTCAAAATATTATTTATTACTACGTATATAATTGTGTTGAACTTGCATTCAATTTTGCTATACATCTTGTAATATTAAATATACCTCCTTCAAATCACGACTAGGAGAAACAGTTTCAAAACACAATTTTAATTGTACGCGTTGTTCCCGCGCTTTCAATTAAGCTTTCAAGAGATTTAATTTTCAGAAACAAAGGCGCGCGTTTAGCCGTCGTTTTTCAAAGAAATTCTTAGGCGACACTTATTTATACACTTAGTTTAGAATTTAAATTCATGAGGACGTTTTTTCTTTAACAGTTTTCCGCTTCTAATATTGAATTTAATGAATGTATTTCTTTAAAGGGTAATTTATTTTTTAGTTATCGGATTGAAGTCAGAGTTAATATTTTTTGTTCAAATAGGCTACAAATAGTATACTTTTGAATTATCATAGTATCACATAACAAATATGTACTTCATCAATTTTTAAATAATTACGAATACACCTACACCGATACATTCATAAAATTTGTTTAACCTATATGTATGTATTGACAAATTAATAGAATTTATATGTCATTTACCCCTTATCTAGTTGACATAACACAAGCTCTGCTTAGTATAGGCCTAGACGACGCTGTGTAAAATAAACGTCTTTAAGTTTTATTATTAAGTGAATTGTATTCACAGCTACCCTACGTGATGGGCATAGACTATGACGTCAGAGCAGCTCGGAGCGCCATGTTGCCGCCGCAAGTTAATATATCCGAAAAAGGCTTCATTCCAACCACGTTGCAGACCTTTCGGTTAGTAAATTGATATTATTGTTATATGATTGCATATTTAAATCGAAGAAACTTAAATAATATGGTTTTATGTATAATTATTTATTATTTAAGAACCGACTCATTTAAGAAGAGAGCATACTCCTTCCTAAAATCAAGGCCGGCAACACGCTCGTGAGACCTTCGCGAGCGCTCATGGGCGGAGGTGGTTACCTTCGATCAAGTACCCCTCCTGCTCGTTTGTCCGCTTTATTATAAAAAAAAAATATTACCTACGTTCTATATTTCAAAATCACTGTTATTGGTTGACGAACTAATACGAATTAAAGTCAAAAAACGGTCCTACTATTTTCTCAAAGCTTCTTCTTTCTTTATCTTAAAATTGTTAAAATTACTATAAAAAAGTATAAAATTGTAACATCCATATGATAATATTATTTTTTTATAGTTTATATATTATGTAATAACTTAATTTTATGTGTCCTTGTTCCATAGAATCTATTGCATATTGCCATTATATAATTACTTACGACTTACGAGACCTCATGACAGTTATTGGGAGTCTGGGTCAAACTGTTTTATTAAATGTATTTATTTAATAAATAATTAAAATTATTGATATTAATTCAGGGTACGTCTTCCGTGCACTGGAGTGGTTAGTGAAGAAATTTTGGTCACGATACAATTGAATATCTCATCTGCTGATCGCGCGAACAAAGACGTCCGATTGTTATTCAAGAGGAATAAAATATGCTTAGCTGGTAAGTTGTTGTTTCGTGCTTTAATTCAAGACAACATACAAATGCTATCGATAGTAACAAATCGTGAAAAGTGGCGTAGGTATTCTTTACTTTTTATAGTGTGTGAATTATGGAACTCTTTATATTGTGGTGTGTTCAAACTTCTCTCTTGCAACAATAAAATGAAACTACTGTTGAAATTCGAAAAATAACGAATAGACTAATAACACGCCTTCAAAGACTTGCTATTATTGTTTTGCCAAAAGTTTTATTTCGCTTACATAGTATCTACTGTAGTAGATACTTCTTAGTATCTACTGCAGATATTTTTCTAAACAATAGTTAGATACTATTCTAGTATGCAAAGCGTGATCTCTATGTAATCATATTATAAAGATTTAAAGATTGTTAAGTTATAGGTACGTGATAATCTTCTTAACTTAGAAATCAACTATTAAAAAAAACGATGAATTTCATACACTACTCGTAAATAAAACGAATCATTAGAAAATAAGCTTAGTTTTAGATTTTTATCTCAGCGTAAGTATATATCATTTGTACATTATATCTCAGAGTACTAACATGAACCAATAAATCGTTCGTATATAGCCATCAAATAATATCAATATACATAAAGTCTGTCGAGACTATTGTGAGCTTCCAACAACTAATCATAAACAAGTCTACCTACTTATCTAAGAACCACCGCTTTCCATTCATAGACTTATTCAAATTCCGCAACTCGCTCCCCTCCCACAAATCACTTTAATAACAGCCGACTGTATACCAAAAACACATAAAGCAATAAAAACCAAGTTTTCCCAAACACTTTGCGTCTACGAACAATAATAATAACAATAATTTAGTAACTGCCGACTAAGGGTGTTCTATCGCAACCGAAAGAGCTTACAACTACATAATATTCCAACACAAATATTTATTATCTGATAAATTGATTGTATACCGTCGATTCGTATTAAAATTTTGTTTAATCTCGGTTAAATATCGCCGAGTCGTTGGAGGATCTTGATTATGCTGTCGCGATATTTCGCAACTTCGCTGCATAAAGGCGCTATTTTGGCACGAATTTATAATAATTGTATGCAAAGCGTATTTTCATTTATTATACACTAGCACTTGTTTCCCCCGAGGCGTTTTGAAGTTAACGTTGATTATTCGATTTTATGTACGCGCTCGGGATGAATGTACCACTAATAGCTATTTGTATTTAATTCTTTGGAGCGAATATCGTATTTTGGTTTAAATAAACGGATGAATAAGCAGTATTCGCAAATGTTTCTGGTTTATTGCAACAAATTATAGACGTAAAAAATCAGACAATGGCTAAATGTATAACAAATAAAAGCGATTGATATACAATATGGAATCAAATGCTCCATCATCCAATGCTTTTCTTATGAAAACCGCGTAACGTCATTCACGAGGAAATAATTTGCTAATATTAATATCAAACGGAACGGGCCCCAGCTAATATTTTTCGCTCAACTGATACAAGTTTACTTTCCACAAATCACTCCCCCGTTCTTTATTAGCATGTAGACGATTGTAGACGCAACAGGATATTTTGCGAGGGATGAAGACGTATTATGAGGGGTCTCGGAGGCTCTTCGTATCCCCATTTTAATGTGTTTACAAGGAAGTATCGATTGTTCTATTGTTCTGTTATTTGACTTGGAAATTTCGTACCCTCAACGAGCGCCGAGTTTATTGTGCGTTTTATCAAATTTTTATTGCGATTGTAAAGTGTGTTTGATGGAGACAGAGCGGTGCTTCTTGGCACTTACGTTTATCTAAACATTTTCTTTTGAGTTTATTTTTTATTACAGAAATATTCGCATCGTTTTGAACTTTTCTTATAACATTTTTTAAGGCAAGCATATTTAGATTCAGTTCCGACATTCATTACTTAACTAGAACAAATCTTGGAGGAGATGACGCTTACTATCCCAACACTTAACTGAAGTATTGTTTCAACCTGTATTGTTTCAATACCATCAGGAGTGAATAGAGGTTCATTTTCACATACGCGATACGCCTGAACCACAAATAAATCTATCAAGTGATGATTTGGGTCGCTTACTTCTAGGTGTTTTGAATAACACAGATAATAAAACATTTAATTAACTATACGCATTCTTCAAAGCTTATGTAAGTTATGTTAAGATAATCAATTTATTTATGACAGTATGAAGGAGAAATAAATAAGGTCTGTGAGTAAGGTATAAAAGTGTTTAATAAAAATATATCGGACTTCAATTTTGACATTACTATCCAATTCCGGATATTAAACAGTAACGCGAACCAAAATTAACATATTGGTTAACTTCTCGGTTGGGATTTAAATTTCCATACCGTTTTATTGAATATTAAAAATTCAATTAGCGTTCGTAAATAGCCCGTAATTTTTCCACCTGAGCAGATCTCAGACAAGGGGAAGTATTTAATAAAGGTTGATTTCTGAGTGCGTTCCTGCCTCTATAACTTCTTTCATTCCCTATCCGTGCAAAGTTTTTCTATTATCCCTAATATTTCATTTAGTCGGCTTCGAGCTAATATAATCATTTCGGCTGGGTCTCGATGACAAAAGCTTTTAAAGTGATTTGAAGCGGTTTTGAGGATATTCTCGTATGTATATGATAAATAGGTAAGGAATTGGGGTTTGGTAATGTATACATAAGTCGGTCGCAGTTTCACTCTTTGATTTTATGTACTCGAACATTAAGGATAAAGAACAATGACTTTTTTATACCTAGTTCATAATTTTTCTTTATATAGACACACTGTTTTCTACAATTAAATCAACAATTTAGCTTAGGATATCGATTACAGCTTATTATTTATGTTTATTTATTTATTTATTTTAGATACACCGAGAAGCTTTCATAATACATTTTATATACAGGTAAAATTACATTAAACTACTTATATTAACATGTGATGCTCTTAATTGTGTATACAACTTTGACTAAATAGAAATTCACAAGGTTAACAGAAAATACAAAAATAATAAAATCGTTTATAAGAAGATAGCACAAATAGA
>DWAJ01004093.1:0-13557 GCA_018238005.1 Eurema mandarina
CGCTCAACTCGAGCGGCGCGGTGAGCCCGCGCTACAGCTCCACCAACCCGTTCCTGCAGCAGTACGACGCGGAGGAGGAGGCGGAGGCCTGGCGCGCCGCCGACATTTTCTCTTCATCCACGCACACATAGTGCTCGTAGCGAATTGAAGTTTTCCTAGTCAATTTTTTTAAAGAATCGAAAGAGTGCTACGATTCCGCCGTATATTATGTCGTTTCGAGCGTGCGCGTTCGTGAATTTGTTATATATAGCGAGTTATGATGTACATTATGGTGAGAACGTTCAAGACGCGCGAGCACGCCGCCCGCTGCGCGCCGCCCCGTAGCCACTATAGTGTTTATCGTATTGTACTGTACATTGTATATAATTGAAGACGTATTTAATGTAGGTACACTCCATTACGTACCGATCGGGCGGGGCCTGGCGGGCGGCCGGGCGCTACACACATCATCCCACATATCAGAGACTTGCGTACACCGTCGACGTGGCCTACATCGGGCCCGCAGTCGACAGTGGACACGAGTCAGTAGGCGAGTAGGGAGAGTGTATCGGCAAAGTCAGAACTGTCTTGAGACTGAGACCATATCAGAGTAGCTCGTACGAGTAGATAGCTCGATGGTGTTTATCGTAGAGCGAGCGATCGCGTCGCGTTCACGTCGCGGGTCTAGAGGCACGACTGTTATGAAACTTAAAATATTCCAAATATTCCTCGTTCATTATTAATAAATTAATAACTATTATACATATAACTATATAATATAGTGAATAGTGTTGGTAAAGCATTTTTACGAGTCGCTAATTCTATGAGGGAACGGATTCTAGATCCTCGAAGATCGGTCGCAATCTCAAGATCCGAGATTATATTATTTGCGAATTAAAAATAAGTGAATTCAACAATAATACTGTAACGCCGCTAAGTATTTATTTACATATCTTCAATAATTAATTAATTATCTAATAATGTTCTCCGAATTGATACTGCTGTAGGATTTTAAAATGTTTAAATACTATTAAATTCAAATATTGTTAAACGTTTATTATCAGTATGTTAAAGAGATTTAGATAAAAGTATTTATCGATAGGGAGTAATTTGAAATTCGCAAATAATATCTCTATTCTTATGACTAGCGTCTGCTAGACATATAAGGGTGATGGAAATCGACCAATGACAGCACTGATTACAAGCTCACTGCCATGATTGGTCCATTTTATATAGTTACGCATATTAATACGATATTACACTTATTTATATGTCTGTCGGAGGCTTTGGTTACTTAGTGCATTTGAGCAACACTTCAAGACGAAGTTTTGTTACTGTTTTTTATAATATAGAGTTGCACAAAGAACACGACTGATATGGGACACAAGGTTTTTGATACTTACCACTTTACCCGTTTTCTCATTTGTGATATACTAGTTGCGTTGGAACCTCGCCTTTTATATAAATGTAAGTCTGTTCATGAATTCCTATGACGTTTGCTATACATTTTGTTGATACTCGACCGTATTCCTTTGCTACGCTCTTGTCTTCTAACCTAAGTAGTACGTTATAGAAATACAGTGTTACACTCTTATTGATGAATCGAACTTGTATCGATAATATTGGAATTCATGTATGGATTCATACTTTATGACGTCATTTATCGAAGCTTACAGGACATACAGTGATGAGTACTGTTCGTTATTAATTCACTGTTTGTTCGGTAAGGCTTCAAATATTGCAAGCGAAGACAATATGATTTTAGAAACTTTATATCTGATGAATAGATTAAACGGAATGATATCGCCTTCGTGAATTTATAAACCGAACCACGTGAAGTAAATTGTATTGCCATATTCATAATAAATTTAATACTTACATAAATAATGCATTTATTAGCTTAATATACGAAAATTGATAGCTTTTAACTGTTCACTATACATACTTGTTGTTAATATTAGACGAAGCTATAATTGTTACCGAACTTTTGATTTATTTCACGTGGTGTAAATGTGAGAGCTATCGTATTCCTCTAAAATGTTTTACTGTATTTATTTCTAGTCAATAAAAATTATCTATCAAATATGTACCTCCATTCCTTTTAGTATAATATTTGTCAAATGAAATTATTTGCTGAACGATTCGAGCGAAGAATTTTGACGTTACTTGGCAAAGGTATTTCTGAAGTAAATTTCTTGTTCTTCATCGTTATACGAACCCTTTCCATAAATTATAGGATGCCATTAAATTAAGATCTATTCCTGATGTCATAAGAATTCGATAGTACTCACATAAATAGAGTAACATAGTGTAAATAGACTTGAAGTGTCGCTCGACGGCCGGTAGCTGGACTGTAGTGTGTAGTGACTGCGGCTTCAGTTGGCTTAGCGCGGATCAAATGAGAGGATACTTGCTGTAGACTCGTACCATAGTTCGTGAGGCGAGACACCCTTGTGTTCATTCTGTTCTTTCCTTTATGTTAGATTGTTCGTAGCGATCTCTTAGCTCTCCGACCACGATCGACGTCGATTCTGACTATTTTCGATATAGTTTTTGAGCGACTTCGAATAAAAATGTTTCCACAACAATTCGATTACAATTCGATGGTCTTTCGATCCGTTTCTTTGAAAGAGTAGCTTAAGCTCTATAACTCGATAAGCACTATCAAAATTTTTCGATATCGACGACGATTTAGTTCGGAGTAGGGCAACTGTTCGTCGCCTCCAAGGCATTATAAAGAATCACCTACTTTTGCTTGGCAAATTCTATGATATATTAAAAAATAAGTATCACAACGCATTTATGATTAGAATTGAAATTGTAAATTATATAGTTTTGTGGTTCAATTGTATGTCTATATATATGTTTTCCCAATAAAATATTTGTTTTCATTGTTTAATGAAATGATCTTATTGTATAAGTAATTACCTAAATGTTGGCTGTATTATTAACAAAAAAAAAATAATTTATAACATTCGGTATTAAAATATGTTGTAGTTAGTTAATTAGTTTTTTAATGTACAACGGCGATATAAACCAAACCCAAGCTTAGGAATATTTCAGATTATATTTTCGTTTTTATACCTACGACAGTTTACAATATCCGACATCATGATATCAATCACAGACAGTGCCAAAACCTTTATTTTCCACACATAACCACCGCTCACTAAAAACATAATATAGCGAATGAAATCCAAATAAAAAATATTTACTCAATAGCATCAATTGGTTTTGTGCTGTATAAAGTTTATAGAGCAATAAACGAAGATATAATATATGAATAAAAGATGTATCTATTTGTAAATAGCGTTTAATTTTATGGTTTGTGTATGTTTATAATGATTGTATTGAATAGCTGGTGTTAATAGTTGATCAAGTTTGCCTCTCACGTTGACCCCCGCGGTATGTTTGCGTTGCGGGGCTCACGGCCCTCAGATAATATCAGTATTTTGAAAATTTGGTAAAAGTAGCGTTATTACGTGTACGTAAAGACACGCCGCTCGCGACTGTAGCGGGCGGCAGGATCACAGACGGGAATAAATAATACGACGTTCATCTGATTTTTATTTACTCAAAACCCTTACGAAAAGACTTTTTTCCTAAGATTTAAGAAAAAAATATTTTTCTTAAATTTTAGAAAAAAATAGTTTTTTATTTTTTTAAGGCTTGTGTATCTAAAACACAATTTGCCTATTAGTCCAGTGAAATTATTCCTTTAAATACAGGCTGGGTTACTTATACTTATTCCTATAGAGCTAAAAATTGGTATGACTGTAAAATGAATTGTGAGAGAGAAAAAAGAATTGCTAGTGAAAGTTTGCTAAATTAGGTTTTTTGTGAGTTTTACAGCAAAAATAATCAGTTTCTATAGAAGTCACTAATAAATATTATAAGTTGGATTCAGAAATCAGCGCATAAGTAGCCGTCATAAATATATATGTATTTAATTTATACATTTTACATTAAAACCGTGCTATAACGTCATTAAGGTCAATGATAATATTACGCATTACCTATTATTACGCATGTTCTTGTGTAAACACCTTGAAAGCTAAAAAAAACATGATAAATTTATTTTTTCTTTTATTTGTTTTTCAATGACATTAGAATGAATGAAGTTAAAACTATCAAATAGACACTATACTATTTTCCAATATTTTTCAAAAATATTATATAATATTTATTACCTTCAAATTGAAATAATTACACATTTCTATAATTAATAAAATTTATTGAATCTTTAAAAAAAACTCTATTCATACATAAGTTTATTTACTCATTTTGATTGAACATAGAACTTTTAGAAAATTTTATATATTACATCATCGTATTTCTAAGGCCAATCGGTAATCGTCAACTGCCTTAAACAACAAAGTAAAAGTGGCTTCTATATGAGGGACGGGACCGGACTCCTCATCGCTGACCACTCTATAGCGACGTAGGATAGCTATTAGTACTATTTTCATAGATATCAGAGCATATTGAACACCTAAAATCAACAAAATATTAGTGCCTTTCAGTATTAAATTACCTCTTACAAAATTCTGCACTTGTAAAATTACTTATTAATAAATTCTTGTCGCTATCTGTGCCGTTTCTTCTATTAGAACATTTCTTTAGCAGTAAAAAACTTTAAAAACTTGAAATTTAAGAAGATTTAAGCATAAATAAGGAAATAAGACAGAAGAACGCGACTATGTTATAAACTTTGCAATGATTAACCGCAAATAACCTCAAAAACTTGAATTATGTGCCTTCAACCTTTAAACCAAGTGTTTTTTTTGATTCTAAATGGTATAACTAAAGATTCTTACCAATACAGTTGCGTGGACCTAAGCTGAACGGTACGAATAGTCCAGTCCTTTCTCCAGACGCAAATCTTTCGGGTTTAAAGCATTTAGCATCTGGACCCCAGTATTTCGTATCACGGGTCACTCCCCAAACAGAAAGGACAATGTTGGTATCAGCAGGAAGCGTTTTGCCTGACGCTGTATTTAAAATAATTTATATAAATTTAATACCTTTATTAAAGAACTTTGATTGAAGAAATATTCTTATGGGCACTAAAAGCTTAAAAAGTTTTTAAGTAAACAATAAATTAGGAACATTGGTAAGTGGGTACTAGTTACTGTTATTGTTTACCGAACCGATAGTACTTACTACTTTTGTAATTTACTACGACGATTCTACCTATTACCTTTTCTAGCCTATTTGAACGATGATAACTATATAGGACTGACTTCATTGTACTACGTTTAGTACGTGTCACTTATTCAATAATCTTCGGAGCCAATAAAGGCGCCGGTGGTAATAAACGCAACGACTCCCTTGAAAACATAACCTAAAATATTTTAAATATACTTACGAAGTATCACTTCTTCAGTAATCTTCCGCACCAATAAAGGCGCCGGTGGGAATAAACGCAGCGATTCTTTTAGTACGCAATCGATGTATTTAAATTCCATCAGGTCACTTTTTTCTAACGAGCGATTACCTTTTCCTAATACATTGACAATTCTGTAAAACAAAAGCGACGACATAATTTAAGGTTTGGTTTTTAAGGCTTGAGCCTAGCTCCGTTGCTAATGACCGCGGTTAAGTTTTTTTTAATTGGTTTATATTTTCATATTAACTTCTGTATATTTTAGAACAACCTAATTTGTGAAATCAAATATTAATCGTTGTAATATCTCCTAAAATATTTATTATTGAAAATATTATCAATGCCTACAAACGACGTTAAAGTTAAAAGCAAGGAAGATAGCTATTATAGTTTAAACATTGTAGTTAAACAATACTTTTTCAAAATTATTTATTAAAACAAAAGCTTACTCTTCATAAACTTTATCCTGTATTTTGGGATACTTTGCCATAAGCAGCAACGTATTACATAAGGAAGTGGCTGTGGTATCCGTTCCAGCAAATAAGAACGTCAACACTTCTTCCCTCAGCTCAATATTAGTTAATCCCGACCCGGCATCATTCTTTGACGACAAAATTAAATGTTCTAGTAAACATCTCACTTTTGTACTAGTATCTGAAAGTATAGTTCATGTTAGTGCTATATGACGGGTAGATTCTAAATAAAATGATAATATGATTTTTTATCTAAAAGATATCTCAAAACAGCTAAGCAAGTCAAAAAATTCAGTGAACTGTTGGACATTGTTCACCCATCCTACGGGTAAAGTTAAACAGTGGTGTTTAAGTATTGTAGAAGGCAAACAAAACGCACCCAAAAGTTGTTCGTTATCCAACGTTATATCGTTAAGCTCTTCTTTTTTCTTCTGTATAATCTGGAACAAGTGGTTATCAAAAATATAGGATATTGACTGTACTCCGCACGTAGTATTTTAGGTATTTTTGGGGCAATGATAGAATTAAATTATTAATTTCAGCTAAATCTAGATTCGCGTGGCAAAATAATAAGTGAACCCAAAACAAAGTTATTCCAATAAGATAAATCTACAAAGAAATAATTCATTAATAATAAATAAATAATAATTCAGGATTTCACTTACGTTATCTGTCATGTCCTGTACTACTTTTAAATATTTATTAAATTCGCTCGATTGTGGAGTTAGTTTGTAAATGCAGTCGGGCCAGAGCCACAGTTTGAATATTCTCTCAGTGACCAGGAAAAATAGTTTGGATGTAGCTTTTAGAAATAAGTTATTGGGATTCTCCAAGTAATTGAAACGAACGCCTAGTGCTGTTTCTGAAAAGTTAATATTAAAGTTAGTATGGTAACAATTGTGAAGGATGTAAGTATTGAAGACTTAAAATTATTGTAACATTAAATACATTTTTTTATTTTGAAACATAATACATATACCACAGACTGAGTCCAGAGTGTAGGAAGATATAAAATTCCACGCGGGAAATTTTCCGATACCAATCACATTTTGTTTTGACAATTGTTCTACCAAATGTTCACTGTGGCTGATGAGACCGTTTATAAAGCTGTTTATAACTTTTGGACTGAAAGCTGGGATCGATAGTTTTCGACGTCGAGTCCACATTGAAACTAAAAAGTAAAACAAAAACAAATTTAATGTCTGATAACATATCAAAGAACTTATATTATCGGTAGGTGTTCTAGAAAGTCTTGATGAATAGTAAAAACTTAGATTGTTTTAATACGAATTGCTACATAATCGCCTAACAAGGTTGATACCTCGTTAGGCGATTATGTAGCAACAGCAGGACTTCCCACGCTAAAAAAGAGGCTAACGTTATATCTCCTAATCACCTACAAGAATAATTTGTATAATTTAAATCGTAGTTGTAAGATATAAGCGCGTATAAGAATTCTTATATTCCTTTAAGTATATCTTTAATCTCTTGTTTAGATTATAAATGCGACAGTATGTACCCATCATCATGAAATTGTACGCATATTCTGGTATCAGAAAACAAATGCATATTCTATTAAAAAAAAATCGAGCGAAGCCGCGTGTAAATAAAAAAGAGTATAATTTACAAATTTAAATACCTGGTGCATAAATTCCTGCATTACCAATAACAGACCGAATATGTTTCACTAAATCAGCCTTTTCCAAATGTCTTTTCAAGATAAACTCCATATCGTCTGCATTTGTCATACCTGAAAGTTTTATCGGATTAAATTTGCAGCCCATTTTAATTATTATATAAAATTTAGAACATAATATTGAACTTACTATTAGATAAAAATTAATAGATATAGCACAATTGTGTTCATAATTTGATTAAATAATAAAAGTAACAATTCACCCTGACAATAAGAAACTATGACTTTGAAAGTTGGTTCGATTGTGACCCCTGTATGTAGGAGTATGCTAATAATAAACATATTGAATAGTCACGTATAAATCAAGTATTGTAGTCCACACGACGAAAATATTTAATATATGTACCGATTTATCCTACAATAACCGCACTTCAATTTTAATAAGAAAAATAATTAACTTGCGAATAGTATACTACTAAAGGCTTCATAGAATAAAAAGTATCAACAGCAAATATATCTAAAGCATAATAAGCTTTCTTCAACTTACCAACATAAAGCATTGGACCCACCCACAGCTTAACAACACCACCGTTGTTCTGAGCAAATCTCGTTATGTCCTTTATAACTTTTACTGATCCCTTATTAACTGTGAAAATAATTAGGACATTCCTAAGAATAAAAATTTTAATAGTAAACACGACAGTTTTACAATTGCGGGAGGAAGAGCAATTTAACCCTATTCTGAACCAATGGAAATATCCTCGACCAGTCGAACAAATGACTGGTCGGTTAGGCCCCAAATGATAAGATGTTTAGTACTTGAATATATGCTACGTCTCCAATGAATATCGTTAGCGCGTTTCAGAATTACAATACACTTACAGATACGGCCCATGAGAAGCGTACAAATGAAATGAAATGTTTACTATGTGATGTTATATCATCACATAGTAAACATTTCATTTATCAAAAAATCCATTTATCCACTTACTGTCAGGAAGCACCTCAGGAAGAACCTCTAGGACACCAGCGAATGGTATTCTTCCCGGCAATGCTGGAATAAGGCCCGCAAGTTCGTAAAACCGGCGTCTCTTGTACCGGAAAAAGACGTACCACAAAACCAAACAAATTATAAGTAATATCAGGTTCATTTTGTCTGCAGTGATGACCACCACATCAGAGCACATATATCTACTTAACTGCCTACAGAGAGCGACTAAGCTGAAGTAAAATACTTCTGACCTTAACTCCTCTTGTGTTACTGTGACAAAAAACCAACATTAACTCTGACTTTATTCTATTTTGATTAATTAACGCTAATGATGTCTTATTAAAATGAAGTGCCGTGTTTGGATATTAGTTGGTGCGTTTTACAAATCGAGAAATTTTGTTTTCTAATGAGAGTCAAAGCGAATAAATCTATCGAATTGGTCTATATATAGGCTAGCTAGCAAAAAATGTTTGAATTTGACTTAGGATTAAATATTCTTATTTAAAAATCCAATTAAAATCGTAGTTTTATTCTATCTACGGTAGTTTGGGAAAATCAAATATTAATGAGAAAAAAATTATCATCTAATGCAAAGCAATATATCTTATCGTGATGGATCTCTTAAAGAAAGAAAAAACAGCAATACAATACAAATTTGGGCAACTGATCTTATTTCAATTGTGAAGCTTATATCAATATTCTTTGCGCATTGACACTTTATAGGCCTCATTATCATCCATAAGTTAAAAATTAATTATCAAATTTAGTAACAACTGAATCCTACTTTTGTTAATTCTTACTTAAAGAATGTTCCTTGAAGTATTGTTCTTAAGTAGAAAAAAAAGGGTGGACGTGGAGTATACGGTTAAGTTAGGTAATACGAGAACGAAGCCGCGTCGGGCCAGCATTAAAATTTTGTACATTATAGTCCTAAGTGCTTTAAATTTATCAAGGTTATGTATGATCGCGATATAAATAAAATGTTTTTTGGCCTTGTTTTGCGACCGTGATTATTCGGTTTATTATTTACTTACTTCATCTATTCTGCGATGTTTTCTAGCAAAAGTTTTTATAACAAACTGGTTGTGTTTTTCTTTTTGTCGAATCACGCCCAAAATTGTTGTTGCCAAAATGTGTCATAATACGTCTAAGATCTTATTTAAATATATTATTTCAGCTAAATCCACTAAGCATTTATTGCATGAAAATTTAACGTCCATATGTACACTGTTGCATTTATTATATAAGTAAGTATTTTTATTTTTGATTAAACATAATGTTAAATCTTCTCCTATTTGTTCTTAACTATTGTAGTTATAAACTGAAACTATTATAAAAAGTGGTGATTATAATATAAATTCATGTTTATTTATATTATATAGGTATTACACATTAATTTATTAACTTGTTAGTATAAATAAATGTCAATAGATAAATAGGATCTTTAAATTTTTTGCTATCCATTGTATTTCTATTTATATTACATTTATAATACAAAATTTAGACTATAATTTTTGCATTGCATCTTTTTCTCTCTGTCTCATTTACACAGTAGTTTTGAAATTAATGTTATATTATGATTCTTGATATAGCAATAACTATAATCAAAGGCTTGGGAGAAATAAAAGATGTTTAGCCGTTCTAAGGCATTCTGTATTTTAAATAAATTAAATAATAAAAAATAACATGTCACCGTTGTTCCAAAGCTAATTCGTAATTATCACTGGCTTTCATCATAATTGTATATGTTGTTTCAATGTGCGGGATGGGGCCCGGTTCCTCCTCGCAAACGACTCTGTACCGACGCAAGATTGCTATCAGCGCCATTTTGACGGACATCAGAGCGTAGTTATAGCCTAGAAAAAAACAGTTTATTTAACTGCAAAGCTATTCAGATACTGTATGGAGAAACTTTTGATTAAAATATCGTCTATATTTGAACTTCTTTGATATTTTCAATTGTTTTATAGTTTGTGGAGTTTTCTATCAAGTGTTAACAAGATGAAGTGCTAGAACCCAATATCAATATCAAAATCGTACAACACCAATATGCATACTATGTCAAATTAAAACCTTTCGATAGAAAAGTATAACTAAATTAATGAACTAGTTATTACTTACCAATGCAGTTTCGTGGACCTGAACTAAATGGTATAAATAGTCCTAAGTTTTCTCCGGACGAAAACCTGTCAGGATCAAAGCAATCGGCGTTAGGGCCCCAATATTTCTTATCTCGGCTCACTCCCCATATAGATATTATTACACTGGTATCAGCAGGAATTGTAACTCCTGAAGCTATTAAAAAATAAATAAATAAAATATAGAAATAAAAGCTAAGCTTATAGCTATATTCTATATAACTATAATTAAGTTTGATTCGAAGTTCTTTACTACACATTTTTACCCAAACGTTATAATATATACCGAATAAACACCTGTCTATCTTTCTATCCAGAAAAAATCACATCGCATCCCCAAAAGATAATTCCCAACTATTGTAGGTATACATACGCAATAGTGTTTCCTCATTTGTTTTTCTCACCAACACTGGTCCGGGCGGATACAGTCGCAAAGATTCTTTTATTACATTTTCTAGATATTTAAATTTCTTAAGATCATCTTTTTGTAGCGACTGGTGACCATTGCCTAGGACGTCTACGATTCTATGAGGAAGAGGGTTTTCGTGTTTTATCATTTGAATCATATAATATATTATATTGGTAATAAATTTAGTATTGACTTACTCTTTATAAACTTTCTCTTGTATTTTTGGATATTTTCCGAGTAATTTCAGCGTGTTACTGATCGCGATAGACGAGGTATCTGTTCCAGCCATCAATAATGTTAATACTTCCTCTCTTAATTCCACATCAGTGACGCCAGCGCCTTTTTCGTTTTTGGATAAGAGAATAAGATGTTCCAAAATACACCTTACCTTTTTATGACTTTGACCTAGAAAATTTATGACGTATTATTTGGTGTATTTTTTAGTTCTATAGTATATTACTATTTGTAATATTTACGAAATATTGTCTCTTCATTTTCTAATGTTATGTCTACGTCCTTTAGTTCCAGTTTCTTCTTTTGTATAATCTGTAACAATGTTTAGAGAAGGATATATAAACTATATCGATTAATGCACTAAATACAGTTTTCTACATACTATAGAGTTAGCAGGGAAGAAATATTCTACACCGATTCGAAAATATATTCGATTTGTCAAATTAAAATGTCTAAAATCGACAATAAGTTAGAGATAATAACTTACATAATCTGTCAAACCGTATAACGCATTTAAACGGTTGTAAAATTCTTTGGAACCTGGAGATAATCTGTAGATCCAGTCTGGCCATAGCCATATCCTAAACACCCTGTCGGAGACTATTCCAAAGACTTCAGACGACGCCCTCAAAAATGGATTGTCAGGATTTTTTAAATAGTAAAAGCGAATGCCTAGCGCCGTTTCTGCAATAAAAAATTATAACACGATGATATATATTTTTTAACTTTTTTATATTGTGATAAGAATAACGTGGTTTTCTAAGGGAAAAATTGTTTACAAATCCACAAGGTGAATTGCTCCCTAAGGTCGTTCCCATGTTAGTTCAATAAATTAAACTTGCATTATTTAGGAATAACTCTAAATAAAAATTAAATATTTACCACAGACAGAATCCAGTGTGTAGGACGAAATAAATCTCCATATGCTGAATTTGCCAGTTCCAACGACCCCTTGTTGCGACAATTGTTCTGCCAACTCCTCGCTTTGACTTAAAAGAATGCTCATGAAACTGTTAATAATTTTAGGACTAAATGCAGGAATCAACAGTTTCCGTCGTCTGGTCCATATTGGAACTAAAGTAAAAACAAAATAAAAATCATTTATTGCCCAAAACATACAGAATTAAAAGTACCATAATCAAAACAAAAAAAAATTATAATTTTTTTTAAATAAAGACATTACTGGCCAATAGGCGACTCAGTGATGTTCCGGGCACTGGTGCACCCGCAACATGCAACCAAAAACCAGTTTTCAGTAGTCACGATTTTATAATATGTGTTACCTATTTTCAATTCCGTTTCGTACGAAGGGCTGGCAAACAATTTCGATATATAAAAAAACATCGCTATGTAATGACTATGAAATGATTTTACCTGGTGCGAAAATTCCAGCATTACCAATTACAGACCTCAATATTCGCACAATATTTGCTTTGTCCAAACTGTTTTTTAAAATATATTCGATATCATCTGGATTTGTCAGTCCTGAAATAGATACAAATGATCATGATCATACAAATGAAATAAAGTGATCAGTCATTCAAATGAAAAACCGTGTGCTAAATAACAAATAACAATATTTAAGCAATAAAACAAAAAAAAATAGATAAATAATAATTTTAATAAAATGAATAAAGATAAAGGAGAGAAAAAGGATAATTTCAAACTTACCTACATATAAGAATGGGCCAACCCAAAATTTTACAACTCCGCCGTTGTTTTGAGCAAACACCGAAGTTTCTTTTATTAGGGTCATAAAATTATCTGAAAACAAATCATTACTTACATTAAATAAATCATACATAATAAGGTCCTTAAACAGATATTGAATCATCATTAAAATTTAATAATTTAATATAAGAAACGTTACATATCTACTAAACATTTAAACATTGCTATTAAAAATCGCGTAAAGCGACTATCTTTTATACTGTGTACTGAACTATATATGTGTTATTTTTTGTGTATAATTTGATGTAATTGTGATCTAAAATTTACTTAGTTAATATTTTTAGTTAATTTTCTGACAGTCGTACATTTGCCATAATTATTCTTATTCTTATATATTATGGCATTAGCGTCTATCTTTTTGCCAATGTCAATGTAATAAGAGGCAACGTGGTCAAGATAAAAGTCTATATGAGACATGAGTCAAGTAAAATCGTCAAGTCGTCTTTAGTCGAATCAGTCAGTCGTTTCGTTCTGCCCTTCGTAAAGTGATAGTGAGCTTTACGAAGAACCTAGACGAATCTTGGAGCAATCGGAACGGCGCTACTATGCGCTCTCGAATAAATTCTTCATTTCCTGGACA
>DWAJ01004094.1:0-13553 GCA_018238005.1 Eurema mandarina
AATATGTATGAAAGAATTATTCCTCTTTAAATTATCTAAAAAAAAGTCCGCGACAGTATATGTCTATCTTCTAAGATTGACTCACTATAACATAATAATAGAAATAGATCCGACGGGGACGAAGTCGCGAGCAACAGGTAGTTTTAAATAAACCCAGAACGTTCTTATTGTATAAAAACCGGCCAAGTCCGAGTGGGATTCGGTAAGTCAAGGTTCAGTACCATTATACATAGATATATACCTAGCATTGATAGGTTTATAATTTTATTTGTTTTTACATCTAATGCTCGATGTGAAATTCTATGAAAAGCGTTTACTTGATGTCATTATCTGTACTGTTTTTATATAACAATTTTAAATATATTTTTCATTCTGTTTTGTAGTATTTGTTGTAGCGACAACTGAAATACGTCTATAATTTAACTATTTGTCTATCACGGTTCATGAGATACAGCCTCGTGATAGACGGACCGATGGACAGTGAAGCCTTAATATTAATATTAGACTAATAATCAATTAGAGATATGGTTTTTCTCTTGGTTGCGGAACCCTAAAAGTAATTAATAGGGAATTTATTTAGCTATCACAAATATTTGTAGTTTATACAGCAATACAATGAAGCAACTGTCTTTGTGTATCTTTATATTAGTAATTTGGATATCAATTCGTCGAAGACAATGGCTTTAGTAAAGAAATAAGGCCATATTTTATGAGTTTAAATAATTAAAATTCTTGCTTTTTACTATTGAAATGTGAAATTACTGAGTTTTGAAAGTTTTTTTTTTAAATTTGTTGTAGTTTGCTGTATTATATGTAAAAAAATGTTTTTGTGTAGTTTAGTTAATACTAAATTTTATATTTGGATCGGAGGCGAAGGAACGAAACAAAAACTATCAAAAACTGTTCAGTTATTTAGCTAGGTTATTATAAATTATAATTGACAATAAATGTTTTGTTCAATTTTAATTGAATAGTATAGAAAAAAGGGTTAATACTTTTTTTGCGCACCGTACTCGCAAATTACAAACAAAACGTATTAATTTCGGTCAAGAGAGTGGCTAAGTGTGTCGCCACCCTTACCCTCGACGTGCCACGTGTATCGCAACCCTTAAACTTTTTAATGTATTGATTTGTCTAGCTTTATATAGACGGTTAATTAGTTTCTCTTTATATGTATAGTAGTGTTAAAATAAACCGGTCAAGAGCGAGTCGGATTTCCTCATTGAGTGTCCCGTAATTTTGCCTTTCAAGCCTTTTCATTTGTTATTAAAATTTACCTTATTATCATATGTTACGTAGATAAAGGAGCTAGACAGACAGTCTGATGATGAGAGGAGATGTTCACTCATCACCACATGTAAAATTTACGAAGAATCTACATAGATAGCTACCAACTATCCAATCGTGGATAGACATTAGATATGTTCTATACATCGTACGCCATAACCACGACATCAAAATTTGACATTTACATAAACCCATTAAGTAAAACTTTAACCCACCCTCAGCAATTAACTTGAAAGCTACTTCGTGTGTCGCGACCCTTAGCTAAGGGTGGTCGCACACGTGCCGGCCACACCCACGCTTATACCGCAGCGGTAGGACTAATCACTATTATAAATCAGAAAGTTTAAACTCTAATGGGGTCAAAACCCCCCGTTTAAAGTACAAATTTGTTTTTAATACAATTCCAAATTATGCACGGCGAGTGTTGCATATCCTTTAAAAGACTATAAACGTAAAAAAAAATTATACTACTACGTTATATAACTTAAAAAGGGTAAACTAATAATTCATCTTAAATAAAATAAAACTAATTTAAATGTTTTATAAACAGTTCACTTCTAAATATGAAGATAATATATTAAATCAACATAATTAGGTAATTCTATTGTTTAATAAAATATTTTTTGATTGGTTATCCATGTCACAAACACCACTAAATCAATATTTATATGCCGAAGTGTTTTTTTCTGATTTTTATTATTCCCTCTCGATATTTCCAATTTCTAATACGAACGAACACAATATCAAAACGAACACTTAAAAACGAGCCATTAACATAATAACAGCGTCCAAGCCGAAAAATTCAATAACATTTTCTTCAATGGCCACATTCGTAACCCTAAGTTTGACGCACCCCTAACCCATTGTCACCTTCCGTTTGACAGACCTGTCAACTGTCAAAAGCAGCCAAGGAGGTTTAAACTATGCGCTCCATTTTCAAACGCTTTTCATATTTGGAATCTTTTGTGTGTACCATTGACGCGCGTGTGCCTCATCGATTGTAATACATTCCATTTTCAAATTGTAGTTCTTTGGCGGGAAATCACTTTATTCACGTACCTACTATTCCATAGACTACAGACTATAGAAAATTATTCTTTGAGGCAAAGACTATAGAAAATTAAAAATAGGAAGGTTTTCACACAATGCTCGTTCGAGTTCCCTGTTTTATTGTTTTTGAGCAATCCAAAAACCCTGTGTATAGTGAAATAGGAGTTTTATCCAAGCACGACATTAAAAAAGACTTTTCTATTTGACTTAAAATGAATCCTTAACTATTGTTAAATATAATGATAATGTATTAAATTGCCTTCAAAAACTTCGAAACTTCAAAAATAGTCCAACAGGCCGGTTTTAAAATGTTTTAAACCTTCACAAAAGTTATCTTCCAACGATATTATATTACAAATAATATGAAACAGTAAATGAAGATTGTTCAAATAATGGATAAACTTTTTATGAATGCTCACGAAAAAAATTCGTGACTTTAGCCTCGCGCCGAGGCTAGTGACCGAGGCTCGTTTACACTTGATTAAAAATGACAAAATTATATTTATTTTAGTTGCTAGCTAATTGTGTTATAGTGTCTATTTAGACAGTTCATTGAAACAGTATTTCTTCTAAGCTGCTTAATCGTCCTAAGTAGACTTAGAAGCAAATGCTATTGCCAAGATCGCAATCAAGCGAAATTATCAAAATAGGTTGTGACGAAAGACCATCAATCTGAATATTATTTCTATTTAGAAAGAAGAAAAAGTAAATTCAGGTGTTTTATTATTTAACAGGACGAGTCATTAAACAAGAAGAGATCAGACTATTTTTTCCGCTTTTGCAAGAATTGTAAACCTTCGAAATATAAGCTATATAGAGTAAGAAGCTAGAAATTAGTTCAGTAATATTTTTCATACTAGCATAATTTCATTGAAACATGAACTCAAATCTCATGTCAAGCTAGTAGTCAAGTAAACAATTCAATGTATTACAACAGGCATTACATCTCCCACAAATCAATACTCTTTTCAATGCCACTACACTGGCTGCCAAAACCTACTGGCACGAGTTATTGGCGCACACAGACGGAGCGTCGTCCGATTATGTAATCTCGATAGAATGGACAAAAATCGATGGCATTCATTGAATGCGTCCGAATAGCCTTTTGAAATTGTAATGTGGAGTATCGGTCTAAAGCGCTGTATGGATTTATATGGATAGTCGGGGCAGTAAAGGGAGCTTACTGTAGCATTTATGAAAGTATTCTAAGACATATAACTAATCTTATAACGAAGGGCTTTCGTGGGAAACATTTGGGACGCACTATCGAATTGCTGAAAGTTATTCCATTCTTATGTAACAGTCTGTAGTCATATGAGGGATGAGGTAAGGAAAGAAGTAACAGATTTCTTATAGATAAGTGAGCAGAAAGACCGCATAGTAAAATGCAACCTCCATATATTTGCAAGCTAATCAGTCATAGATGTGTCGCCGACCTTGTTTTAATTAAAGAAGGACATTTCAAACTTACCAATAAAAGTTAATTTAAATTTTATTTTATACATTTAATAGTCAATTAGGTAAAAATATTAATTACTGTCAGACTTTTTGTCTGTATTAGGTTTTAACTTTTGTTACGTTCAAACCTAGAAAATATTGTTTTGGTAAACCAACATGGCTACTATGTTCCATTAATAATATCGTGTCATTTATTACCCTTAAAAGACACAAATCGATTCCCTATAAAAGCATATAAAACCTACAATGTATCACTTTGATAATCTGCCATTTGCAACTGTATTTACGACATCTAATGACAGCTTTGCTTTGCCGCGCAAAACAAAGATGGCGACTGACGTAGAATTTGTACCTAATGATAGTGCTATTCGTTTTTTTATTTGATAATTTGAGACAACATTTCATTATTTGTACTAAAAGTGTTTTGAGACTTTATGGTTACTGCTAATGTGGATTTTATTATTGTTTTTGTTTGGCAGATTTATATGTTCTAACCGATTAATTTGTGTGACATTTATAATCTCAAAAGCTTACAAATATAATTAAATATCCAGACGTACAATGTCTAACAATTTAGCATTGTCGCGATTTAATTATAATCACAATAAAACTCCTTGGCACAAAAATCTGAAAACTCGTTAACGAACGAAGTCATAGACAAGATATAAACCAAAACTTACCAGCTCTCAACGCATCCATAGGTACACTGGGGTAGGGTATCGAGTAGGGGTACCCCTCCTTCCTCAGGGTCTTGGGTTTCCTCCGAGGACGGTACTTGTAGTCCGGATGCTCCTTCATGTGGATAGCCCGGAGACGCTTAGCTTCATCAATGAAGGGTCTCTTCTCGTCTTCTGTCAGGAGTTTCCATTCGGCACCTAAGATAAAAAATTGGATTATTTATCAATTCTTAAAAGTACCTATCAATCCTAATGACGTAATAAATAATGAAGCAATTTTATTAGTATCTCCTATTTTTTTAATAAAACCACAAAATGATCATAATATTATTAAATTTCACGACTAGCTGGATAACGAATCAATGACATTGTTAAAACAAAAGCAACTAGTAATATAAATCCTCATTTCGAAGTAACAACGGCAAAATGAGAAAAGTAATTTGCGCTAACCATCCCCATTGCGCAGACAAAGCCTTTGAATCGATACAATAATCGAACGACCTGTCTCCCAACTCAATTCAAGACCAACCCTTTGTCCCCCCCTTTATAGGAGGCATTCGATACCGTGGAGGGGACCGGCCATTCAACAGACAAGACAATGCTGATTCAGCCGGGTATAAAGAGAAAACAATGTCGCCACGTAGAAAGGAACAATCGCGTCGAAGGACCATCCGCCCTCTCGCTTTATCCAACCCGACCGCACGCTGGCGCGACAGAGACGACTACAACAATGGCGGAAAGCGACGCCTAATGACGAATTTGCGCTTTTCATTCCGCTACACAAGTTTTTCCCGGTTACTCATTATTACTGATACTTGGGAGGGTATTCGCTTTGTCGACGCGTTTGATAAGTATCGCATTTGCGAAGCAGCGATAAAATGAATGGATCGACGCTCACTTATTTCCTTCGCTGACATCTTGGAGATGGAATGTTCGGGAATTCTATACACATTTAGACGACACATTAATTCCACACAGGTACTGTGCGTTACAAAATGTCGCTGTAACATTCAACAAACATAATTAAAATAAAACAAACGTATTGTGTACAACATTGAAGCTAAGTTTTTATTCCCCTTAAATAAAGCATTTTCTTTCTATCTAATATTCTTCCTCACAATACTCGGTTTGCGACTAAGAAATTTTTCCTCGTCTTTTGTGTCCCCTCACAAAAGAGTATACAATTGTAATGTAAATACAGCATCTTAATGGCATTGGATGCCATTAATGCAGTGCATTTGCATAATAAATGCGTTTTCTTGAATAAATTACACATTGTTTTCGCGTTCAATTGCTAATTTGTATGAAGCAAATAGTTGACAATTGTCAGTCTGTGACAGCCGCTTTGTTTAAATATGTATTTGTCACAGTGACGTTTGCTTTGTCAGTGCGATGACAGGATGAAATCGACGCAAATCAGTAGGATAGGTCGTGTCACGGAACTATTGTTTTTGTATGTATTTGTAATTATATTATGTTTTATACTTAAGATCTGGAGTTATTATACATATGAGTTTGTAGTATAACAATTTACTTTTGTATACGATGGTCATAGGTTTAAAGTTTATTTCATTTCATTATACTACAAAAATTTTATATTTGAATTAACATTACAAATAGAATTAAAATATTTTCATAGAAAGCAAAACTAAAAAATCATCATAGTAGCTATATACAAAACTAAAATTGAATGTAACTTCTCTTAGCTCTATATAAATGGCAACACAAATTGGTACTTTTTAATTAACAAAGCACGTGTCAGTGTTGCCAGTACAGTAATTATTTCCTACAGTCGGGCCCGAACAATGGCAACATCGAATAATGATCGCTCCTCGTATAATGGTTTTGTTCAGTTATTTCAACTTTATATTAGCTATGGCACTTGGTATTTGATATTTTTGTAGTAAACATATTTTCTCGAATTAGCTACCGATTTAAAATATCTACAATTGCAATATTCTCAAATCGAAGAATGTTAAATGAAATCATCGTTTCATTCAGACCGCAATGTTTTGAAATAATTTAAACAAGATGAACATTACATAATTTTTTAACGATGCAACAACATCCAATTAACAAAATTGTTGGCACAATGCTGAGCTTTGTGGAGCGATCGTTGAACAGAATGGAAGACAAAAACATACAACGGCCGTATGTAACGCGCTCATACACGAAGTGACAAAGAAGTACCTCTCGGGCTTGTATTAAAGCGGCATTGTGCTCGGAATCGGACGAAAACGTCTCTTCATTACTCTGAAAGCCTGCACAATGGGGGGAGGGAGGGGGAGCCAACAAAGGAGCCACCCTTTCGTCCGGAAAATTGAAATGCCAAGACGCTATTTGGGTCATGATTTTATTAAATTTTAATAGTATCGCGCTAATGGGCTTAGTGGGGATACGGAGGTGTCCGAAATTGATTTTCTTTATGCTAAGTACCGTTTAGTCAGCGGAACGCAGTACCTAGCAGTCTCTGATTGAACCAAAGAAGAACTCCAATGGTTTGATGTCAAAAGGTATATGTACCTACGTCCCGAAAAAAATATCATAAGTGCGATTTAGAACTCAGCATATTACTAGCATTCGCTACAATTAACACCACCCAAGACTAATCCAGGAGCGTTTCAATGCGTAACAGAAGTTGTATGAGTAAATAGTGCAATCAATCTTGGCAATAAGGCTTTAAATATGTTCAGGTTTATAATAAGGTTCGAACTGTTCACTGGTAAAGGAATTATGAAAATCGGTCTCTTAAAACATGAAACTCGCCATAATATTCGTAAAGATGAAAGAAAAAAAAAACTTTTTGTATTCATCATTAATGTTATTATACCTATGAATTTCGGGGCAGTTCGTTGAACTCGCCTTATTCGGGAACTAGGAATTAGATCTTTAAAAACATTTTAGTGTCAAAAAGCTACATTCATTAGGTATCTTTAAAAAACCTTTAGAACCTCAAAATGGACGGTAAATTCTAAATACCCTGGTCAATAGAACCTACCGAAAAAACGCAGACGCATTCATGCGGAAAATATGGAAAAACTTGTCGAAAGGAGACTGCAGTAATTAAACAAGGGGCCCCTTCGCGCGACAAGGAGCAACAATGGCAACAAAACAACAGTATTTTTGTTGCCTGCCCCTGACGGCTGTGTGCTCGTGATAAGCGTCCCCGTACATAAGGTGCGTTAAACGGTTTTCAGTTGCCAGCTTATGTATGTATGTATCTAAGTATTCAAGTCTTGGAGTCGATGAAAACTTTTGGATGACAAAAAAATGGTCGCTTTTAATATGAAAGTATGTATGTATGTACGGAATGATTCAAGCCTTGACAAACTTTTGGAAAACAGAAAGATTGGTCGCTTGAAATTTGTGTAGAAGTAATAGACTTACGATTATCGTCATCTGATATATTTTTTAATAGGAAACATTAGGTATTGATAAAGTATTTAACATTTTGCGTTTTCAACCGATTTCAAAAAGTAGGAGGTTCTCAATTTGACCTGTATGTTTTAGGTTATGCTTTTCATATTTTAACGTAGGTAGATATTTAAATTATCTGTATTTTCCCATTTATCACATTTAGTTAAGTGAGTCAAACGTTAAAGAGTCGCAAACAGACATATTATATTTATGTTTATATTGAACATGAGTACGTAATGTCGTATTTAAAGTCGTGTTTTTTAATAAATTACTAAGTACATAGTATAAAACAAAGTCGCTTTCTCTGTCCCTACATCCATATGAATGCTTAAATATCTAAAACTACGCATCCGATTTATCTGTTTACTCAATAGATAGAGTGCTTCAAGAGAAAGGTTTATACAAGCGTTAATCATATTATATTTGGGAGCGAGCCCGGGGCGGGTCGCTAGTTAATTATAGCACCAACAGTAACTCCAATCAATTAATAAATAAATATATAAAACTAAAGAATAATTCCTCTCCGTAAACAATACAACGTACAGACGGCTCAAAAACCGAATTTCATCAACAATACATTCCATCAACTGCGTAATAGATACGCATAATGGTTAAAAAAGTGATATAAAGAAAATAAATAAAAGCCTCCGAGTATCCAATGGGAAAGGTAATTACATAACAAAAAAGGGGACAAGAAATGATTGAAAAAACATTGTAGGGTACATAAGGTACCGAAGAAAATCGGATTAAATTGAAAGCGGGCATATGTTCCGAGGCGATTCGTTCATAGTAATTAATTTTGGAGGGTGGGAGGGCATACCTTCGTGTGGGGATTAATTAGTTTTTCAACGTTAAGACATTTGTGCAAGCTGTACTATACTTTGGTTATTTACATTTTCAGTCTCGTCTATTTTATTATATCTAAGTTATAGATATAAGGTAAGGTATCTATTTTACATAAATACGTTTTTTAATTAAGCCTTCATCATTTCTTTTAATATTAGCTGTTTTAGATTATAGAATAATAGTTGTGAAATTAAATAGATGATTCTAGAAAATAGCAAAGTCAAACCAATTATTGTATATATTTACAAGTCCTGTGAACACTTAAAGATTCTATAAATATGTGTCGTGACAAGAGGACAAAATTTATATATTTTAAAAAGGGAACAATTATTTTTTAAAATATGTTAAGTAGTTTAAATATAAAAATTATACCTACCAGTTTTACAAAACTACGCATACGGTAAAGAAACTATTGAAAGCTAAGCTTTACACAGACAAAAAACATAATACTCTTTAAAAAAAGCACTTTATTTATGTCTCACTACATTGTATACACACGCACACACACACACACAACAAACACACACACACACACATGTACTTTAATATAATCCTCACTCCTCAATCGTCAGACACTATTCAGCCTCCCACAGCAGCAGTAAGACATAATTCTTATGCGCAGGCGATAATAGAAGCAATTACACCTCAAACAAAGCGCCCTGCCTTAATTAATATTAACGCCCCGAACTGCGAGCCCCAAATAAACAACGTACACACAGACGTATAGAACCACTGATGTAGTTAATTTTCTAGTTAGTTATGGATATTATTTGAGTAGGTATAGGTGGCGTCATTTATGTTTTGCGCTGGACGAGAATAGCTGCGCATCGGTAGAATTGCGCTTGTAATTGACGTATTGGTGCGAGAAAGACAACACGACTGGGACAACCAATCAACGCTCGCGTACCCGACGATCACGCGTCCGCGCGCCGCGCTGTTACCTCAATACCTTGTTTTTGACTTCTGCGCAGGTTTCGTTAAGCGCTAAAGATTCGTGACGACCTATACAGATATTTGTAAGCTTATAATATAGGTTGGAATAACACGTACAAATCATGTAGCTTGTATTTAAAAAAGAATGATCTTAATCGATTTAGTAAATCAAGCTATTATCAGTACATTCTTACAAAGTTTACGCTTATACTACTCGTATTAGATGTTGCTCGCCATTTGGTCCCCATCGATTTCTATTAATTAGGAAGTTTCTAAAAGAATGTAATATTATAAAATACCTACTTCAGCCTAAAATTTTGTATAAGTTTATTTTCTTATTGGAACTAAAAGCGTTATGAGAGTTTACCTCGGAACATTAACAGAAGTTGCCTAATGCCTATAAGAAACACACTGTCCGGATTTTTTTAGATCATTTAAATAGGAATAATTCCACCTCACACATTTCTTCGGTATCACCGTTTACTCAGTAGTTTTTATCTTGAATATAAAAAAATACAATAAATGAGAATACTTTTAGATATGTACCTATTTATTTATTACTATTATAATCATGATATATGTCGTTTTTCTTATTGGCACTATTTAGCTGAGATTCTCATAAGAATTTTCTTGTCTCATAATAAAAATGATACTGGTGTAGCTGTAGGTAACTTTTTCTCATTATTTACGATTTGTCTTAATAATGTTCATTTCTCACACATATGACGTCAACTTTCGTTCTCAAAAAAGGTCATTATATAATTAATTCTCTTCAAGTTAAATAAATAATTAATTTACCGAGCCAACTGATCTATAGGACAGTGTGTACAAATAAAGGTGCGCGCACATTTGTCGCGACATTCGCTCGCAAACAAAGCGTTTTGTTCAAATTAATAATGCCAATACAATGCGTCTGATTATCGACAGGTAGGCATTGTAGTGCACAATGCACCACAACTGTCGACAGACGGGCGTTTTAAATGTTTAGTGAGCGCTGAACTGATTACAAATATTGACCGTGGTTTTCTATTGACTGGCTTAAAACAATTTGGGTTTAAATTTTGCGATAAACTTGTTTGGTGGAAATTCATTTTGTTATTAGAGTCTGATAAAAGTATATAGTAATAATCCGGGATCTCTGGTACATTTTTCCAATTGATTTCTATCAAGCTAATTTTTCGTGAGTAGCTTTATTTTGATGAGACGCCCTATAATTTTCTATACCAAACTCTCGATTGTGGTAGCTAACAGAAGTAGCAAGGATAAAATATGTCGATTTGGTGATTCTTAAATATTTATTACTAACTGATTTTTCTTGTGTTATATCTATATATAATTATGTAAATTACTTGAAAAAATATTTGTCCTACAAAATCGATGGTTTGATCAAAGAGTCCCCTCTTTCCATCATGTATCATCATCGATATCGAGGCCATCGTAAATTATTACTAACCAGCTGATTTTTATTTTTTTCTTAGTTTATTATTCGTATTATTTAACAAACATGTTATTGTCCTACAAATTTCGTGGTACCTTTTTCCGGTCCTACGCTCAGACATTGTTAATACCACAAGACCATTTTTTTCATTACTAACTGTAGTACAAAACTATTATTATAATAGGTTAGTGTGTTCTTTGCCCTAATGAATTAACATGCAAAAGAAATTATTATTTTTTTATAAGTTAGGGATTATAAATACATACCTATAGACCGTACAATAAGATTGAGGAACTGTTTTCTTTCTTATACAACCTATTTGCCTACAACCAGTGGAAAACCTTTTAGCTAAATAAATAACAGTATATATTAATAAGTCGATGTGACGAAGAAACAAACGAAAGTTCCCATTTTCATTTTCATTCTGTAGCATTTATAGCTATACAATTGGCATCGGACAGCCGGACGAAAAGTTTTTGGGAAAATAAAAATGGCGGCGCGTCAGTGTTGCCTGTCGCTAACAGAATTGTTTTTTGTTTTATCTGTGTCGCTTTTTTGCTTTATCTGTCTGTTGTGTGTAGTCTATGCTCTATAGTCTATACATTTGAGAGGTTTCAATGCGTATATGTCGTGTACATGCGATTTATATGACTATATGTTAAAGAGCGATGTTTTATCTTAATAGAACTCCATCTATTACATTTTAGAAATTAAAAATAATCATTAATATAGAATATAATCTTAGGATTTTAATCTTAGTATTATAAATTAATAGGATAGTTTCCTTTTAAACAAGCAAGCTTCAACATAGATTACAGCCTCAATTATTCGAAATTGGTTCAAATGTTATCGAGTTAAATGCACTATCACTAAACATTTTGTTATAGATTATTAAAAAACGATATTACTTATTCTAGTTAAATTTCGCAAAGGTTTTTCGTTATTTCATATTTCAGTTCAATACAGAGACACTAAACAATAGCTTAAATATTAAAAAGCCGAAGATCTGTAGCGTCAAACATTATTCTCGGTAACAGTTTTTTCGTTACATCTTACTGAGTAGAATTAAATAGGTGGCCGGCGCCCCGCGGCGTCCCCAGTATTACTGCACACAATTTTTAACAGTACAATTTTTTAACCTTTTGCTGCGACGCAAAAACAGCTGAAAATTTGTCAATTTTAACCACAGTTCATTTTTCGACTTATTGGAAATTGTTGAAGGAAGGCATTATGTAAGTAGATCTTTTTGAGATAACTTAAAATAATCTAAAACTAAACTTAAGATTTCATTTGCTATTTAATTATTGCTATTCTATTAGACTATGATTGAAAAGTCGATTGGAAAAACTATCTCTGTTATAGTTTTTAATTTGGCTTTTTTCTTTTGCCCGGACATAAGCGTTTGTTTACTGTATACGAACATACATATCTGTATTTTTAAATAAATCTTTATCGACGCTAAAAAGAGCCATTTCGCGAAGACTCTTGTATAGAAAATTTCTGATGAAATTGCTAACCTATCGCTAAGAAATGCAGAACCCAACTCCTTCTTAGAAAGGAAGAAAGAAAGAAGTTCATTGCAGAGCAAATTAAACATACACACCCAAATTCGACAATTAATAAATAAATACAGAAAAAAGACAGAATGGTGCTCTTTGACTGAGGTAGCATATGTTGGAAATGGATACTAACAGCTCTAACCCTGAATTCATTAGGTCCTTAAAAGTCTAAAGGACTTACCCAATCGCTTAGAAATCTCCGAGTTGTGCATCTTAGGGTTGTCCTGTGCGATCTTCCGCCTCTGCAGTCGCGACCAGACCATGAACGCGTTCATGGGCCGCTTGATGTGCTCCTCCTGGGACTTCTTATTCATGGCCTCCATGCCGATGCTCATGGATATCGGCGTCATGGGGAAGTGGCCCATGGCATAGCTGCGGTCGCACATGGCACCAGCGGCACTGAAACAAGAGTGTTCCATTCATGGTTGTATAGGTATATGAATTCATGGTTTAGCTCACATCTATAAAAAAGTATTCAGTTTTACTCGTAGTTTTTGACGTCAACGCGTTCAAAACGCGTTTCTTTGAAGAAACTGGTGTAGAATGTATTGTAATGCACAATTTTTTGTATTTTACGGCTTAAGATTTATTAACATAAGTCATACTATGCTGTGTAACTGGTAAGAAATAGCGTTAAAAACGCCAAAACTAGTATAATATTTTTTTAGAACTAAAAAGTAAATAACTAGTTAGGTTGCGATATAAATATTATGTCAAACAATCCATACCTATAAATTTAATTTTGCAACAAACAAGCATTTTTTCTCTTTGTTACATCTCGTTCCTAATCTTGTTTTAATTAAAAAAATATACCTATACATTAATACGAATTCATTACATACCAATTTTATTAGTAGGTATAGTACAAAAAATACTTATCCTGAAACA
>DWAJ01004095.1:0-13552 GCA_018238005.1 Eurema mandarina
GTTTCCACAAACGGAATGGATACGTAGTCCGTTTATTAGATTCGTCGCTTCTTTCTTTACCTTTGACTGAGAGGTTGGTGTTGTCTTTTGAGCAGTCCAGTTTGATGCTCATTTTTTATAAGAAAACATTAGTGGTAGAATAATTAATGCCATATATATTTAATACCTGATGTATTAAATATATATGGCATTAATAATTAATAATTAATGCCATATATATTTAATACCTGATGTATTAAATATATATGGCATTAATTATACGTACGTAATTCTTAGCAAACTCACTCTACGCGATTGTAATAACAATAATTCTCATTAAAAGCTAGGACTTTGAACAGAATTGTACAAGCAGGTAATATGTTATAAATGTGAAGGGTTGAAATAATAATAATACGAACACGACAAAAAGACTAGCATTATATTTCGTTGTAGCTTTACGAGCTATAGAACGTAAAAAAACAGATCTAATTATGGTCGTTAAGTCCGCTATAAGTATAATGCGGTGGAATAATTTCACACAACTAGTTAGTAAGTTAGAAAAGTAGTATCTTGAAAGAAAAGCGTACGTTTATTATTTGATGGTTAAAAAGATTTATTTAGGTTTTATAAACATATTATATGCGAATGGTTTAGTATCTTATTAGTATTTTTTCCTTTTCAATCCACACGCGAAGCTAGTTCTATCGGTCTGTCTGTTAAGCATAATATTAGACTTAGCCGCTTAACTGATTATTTAAAGTTCAAGGGGTTTAAAAATTAGTAGAATTAGTTGTATTTTAGTACAACAATAAATTCTTCTACGCACATCGTTTTGACTGTGAGTTTGACTCTAAATTAACACCTAGGACCCACCTTCTCATCACAGATAAGCCACTGAAATGGAAACCACGCGGACGTAACTGCAGGACGGCGCTAGTCACATAACATATATTATATTCGAACTATCGTGTAAATAGCTAGAGTTATTGGTGTATTCTCAAAGGTAGTCTAAGCAAACTGTAACACACTCTCATTATGCGTTACCACTCAGGACGAAGTAAAACTGCCTGCCTTCATTAAGATAATAGCCTCCCTGTGTTCATACATCCGAGCATTCGAATCGTCGGACGATGAAGTCTTAAAACTTAACTGTAGTAGGATATCTGATAAAATAATTCTACAATGGGATCCAATTGGTCTATGAATCTAGTAACAAAAGTCTCTGATTTTACGCAGGCCTAAACCATTTTAAAATGAATTAAAGAAATATACAGTAAGACTACTTTATCGTCTTCTATTATCTTTATATTAAGCTGTATCAGAATAACGATACGGATGAAAGTATACCTACAACAAACATCTGTACAAGTTCACACCACACCGCACCAAACTTATTTCTCAATAAGCAACAATTCTAATAATGGATAAACAAAAGGCCGAAACCGTAACTTTGTTGCCTTCAATCACAATAAACGAAGAAATACAACTATGTCTTCCCGAAGGCGGACACGCGATGGGTCAATATAATATTTCTCCAAAGATCCTTTCAACTTTTATATCAAAATAAAGAATCGAATAGGAAACCATTAACTTCAAAGTAATGTACTGTAAAATACTCCCGGAGGGCACAATGCTGTAGTGAAAAGCTTTGTGAGGATGATGGACGAGGCGATTTACAAAGTTATTTCTTAATGTTTCACTTAAAAAGAATACTGTGACGTGAAAGAAATACGAATATTGTTGAAATAAAAGATTATTAATTATACAACGTTTTGGTGTTGTTTATTTTGAGGCTTCCTTCAATGTTCTACGCATCCTTCAGTGAAATAGTACTTTTGTTATCCTTATATACTAGATATATTTTTATAGAACCTATTCTTGAATAGATATCGATAAACAACGTTTAAATATTATTTTATCATAAAGAAATCTATCTGTTTTTTACTTTTTATTATAGTTTGGTTTCTACGCAATTACACTGTGTAATTTAGTAAATGAGTAATTTTATAAGCAACCTATGATTAAAAGTTATATCAGTTGTCTCAATGTACCTTCTGGTTTGTTCTAAGCCTTTAATTTAACTCGATGGGTTGCCCCCAGTCCAAACTTACCGACTTTTCACTCATGCAAGTCTATGTCCCGGAGCATCAATTAGCATCTGCCCCGCTGTAGGTCTTATCCGTGCCGTATCGTGCACTCAATCTCAACGTGGATGCAAAATCGACCAATAAAAACTTAAAGAGTGAAATGTCGCATTCGGGCTTCGAGCCAAAAGTTTGCACGGAAATTGAATAGGGCTGTGGCTCTGCCGTGTACAACCTCTGTGAATTTTTGTTTGTGACGTCGCGTCGCCTCTGAAATTTAACGGAAGGCCGACGTTCACGTGCAAAAATAAGGGTCATGTGTAAAGTGATCTCTGCTTTTACTGTTACTAGTTAATTACAGCTGTGGCGAAGTGGATTTTTCGATTAGCAGTGGCATGATGACTGGCATATTTATCTAATGTTTTGCTTTGGTTGAATGCTTTGCGATAGGCGTAGCTTAAAAAATGTTGCAAGGGTCCAGTTAATTTATTAATTACAGACTGTGCGTAAGTTTCAGTTCAACGGTTTTGCGATTTTTCCTTCCCTTTTCCATTATTTCTTCGTTACGTTACAAACTACGTTAAAAACTGATTATAAATGGAACAACGTATTTAAATATAAGCAATATACTAAGCAGAAATAAACTAAACATTCCTCTCACACAAAAGTTCAATGCTTATGAAAATAAAAAGGTTGGGCAAACTTTTACATTATATTGTGTGAAATAAATTTTGTGGGTAAGTGAAAAGTAATAATGGATTTGGTGCGAA
Organism: Eurema mandarina; assembly: GCA_018238005.1. NCBI lineage: Eukaryota > Metazoa > Arthropoda > Insecta > Lepidoptera > Pieridae > Eurema > Eurema mandarina. Next base: position 2,834 of record DWAJ01004095.1, read on the forward strand.
CTCCCGCGGCGCCGGCCATCACTCCTTAATTGATGAGCTAGTAACAGATCGCTTTAGTATTATTTTATTTATATAAATAAAAATAAAAATAAAAAAGCCATTTATTCCTTGCAATAATACAATAAAAGTACATTTTCTGAATACTTAAAAAAAACTTAATTAGCTCAACTAAAACCCCTACTGGGTAAAGGCCTCCTCCAAAGCCAACCATTCCTCTCTGTTTCGAGCTAAATGAGATATATATATATATATAATTTATAATATTATGTAAAGACAGCAACAAATGTTGCAAAACATATTTCACACCAAACAAACATCTTAACACTAAAATATGTTATTGGTTGAATGAAATATTTTCGTGTTAAGATCTATTTATTCAAGTTAATTAGAAATAGTTATTATAAGGTTACTTTGTGCGTTTTTCACGACACTGATGAAACGAAATGATTCGTTTGAAATTTACATCTTTGACTCAATTACATTAGTGCTATAGGTATATAGCCCAGTAGTATAATCAAATATAAGGAGTTTTTATACATTTATTCTTAGTCCCATCGGACTGTGACAGTGCATTAAAAACGACCTACATTTGAATATATTACTCGAAGGCTTACTCTCCAAGTGCACATAGCCGTCAGAATGACGTCATAAACAAGCCGCCAGTATCTTTAAGCCGAGCATATAATATAATACATTTCAAGGCTAACCGCACTTTTTTTCATTACATACCCACCACAATAACCTCCATAAAAACGTCGAGGAATCCCAATCGCAAGTCCCTACGAGTATAAATTAAAAACATCGCGCCAAGAACGGTGTTATTCTTTAATACATTTTGATAATGGAATGAGTGAAAAAGAAAACATTGATTAAACGTAATTTGCATGGAGGTTCATGTCGAAAATTGCCGTGCAAATAGCGAAACACGCAATATCATATTTACGGATCAATAATGCGAGAGCACACCGCCTCGGAATTGAATGAATCTAGTAATTCGTTGAATTTATTCTTTAGAAACCGCTGTTTGAACGACTAGTTTGCTTTAAATACGAAAATACCTTTCTCTTTTTCAGACAGCGTGCTCTGTTTAACAATAACATGATTGTTCATACTTTAGAATATTTCGATGCAATCTTTTTTTATATTTAATTCAAGGCAAATATATTTTAATTATTTCAATTTTTACTAAACTTTAATAGATTTTATTATAACCGATTTTTTTTAAGTCAAGACACCAAATCACACCGCTTAAACGTTCCCCAATCCTATCCCCACAATCACGTACTCCTTGCATTCCATTGTGCTATAAAACGGGGAAATAAATCAAAATCTCACTTGAACCGCTGAGCGTATTCACGAGACGTATGTTAAGAACGATAGCCACGTTCTATTGGCTCCAATGTATTAATATTTCAACGCTGTCTATCCGCCGGTGAAGGCGAAACGATTGGTTCGGCCATTCGAAGCGCTATTCTCTTTATGGCCACTTCTAATGGTCATGAAGTTAAGGAAAAGTACATTTTTCAGGCGAAAGCTCCCTGTTAATGGATTGGAAGGTTTGGCATCGGTTAGCTATTTCGTTGCGTTGTCTTTTAATCATTCGAACACTTCTGCTTCGATTGAATTGTTCGGATTAAATGTCAAGCTTTTGATTGAGTTAGGCTGAATATTATATTATTCAATTTTTACAGATATTTCAAGATTATCATTTCTTATTCATTTATGGACGCATTTGATAAGAATAATGCTATTAGCATAACAAATTTATAAGCATTTTTTTAATATTTCCTAAATGTTTAACATTCTCCGACACCTCAGTAAAACACAAACCATGTTTATTCTTACACAGCTTAACAAATATCGTTAAAAAGCGATAAATCTACGTGTTAAGATTTGAAAATCTCTTTAAAGTCCGCAACATACCACGTAAGCCAGACGAGGCGTAAATAAACAAGCATCAGGAGCTAAACCAGGGTCAGAAATAATGTTAACGAATGTGTTTCTACGAACTGGATCCTTGGTGATTCCGAGAGTTATCTATTTGAGTTTTACTTTAATACTTATTTACTTACACCATCTTAATAATGTATTAATACTTTTCATTTTAAATCCCTGACTTTGATACCGTATAGTAGGTACATAATTTTAAAATTAATGACGAAAAATCGTGGGGTATTAGTTAGTAACAGTCCAACATAACCTACAGCTATACCCCGAGGCTATAAGTACATATAATTATAACTATAGAAATGTATGTAAAAAACTGACTAAATACGAACCCAGAGAAGAGTAATCAACGACGACTGCTACTTAGAATCATAAACAAAAGCTTTACAGAACATCCATTTAATATAGAAAATCGATCTCGAAACAGCCCTCTTGCACATTGTATTCCCGAACGTAAGCGCAAATGCAAGTCAGTTAGTTGTGAAATCTCGAAGGCAAAAAGTCGATTCTGATACACATTCCCGCCGGACTAACGAGCGGCCGCCGAAGGAAACTGGCTATTGGCCGGCAGTTTCTCTTTATAGTGCAATAAGGGATCGGAAAAAACGTACTCCGTAAGAGATATGTTAATTTGATCATCGGATAGAGACAGGTTAGATGCGATCAATTTTTTGTGAGCTCTTACATAGACTTTACATGTAAATACGAGTTAAATGCTCATTATTTCTTGGGTTTCTTATCCAGAATAAAAGTAAATTTACTATTTATATATTACTTGATAAGGACAATGTACGATCGACTACAAAGGTAATTCTTAATGTATAGAATAATTTCGTTCTAGAATGACTTGTAAATTTTAATATGGTAAAATATTAAAAATCAAATCAACGTAGGTACACGTACATGTCTGTACAGGGTCAAATTACTGCTTAATTCAATATTTCAACGCTCCTTTCTAAATTTTATCCATACAAAATATTATTAAACAGTCTAACGATCGTACATCGCAAAAACATTCCATCTAATATCGACTTTTGCGATAAAACGTTCGTGTACCCGTGTCAAGGCAATTTACAACATTTATTGGACAATAACCATTAAGAAAAAAATTGGAGACATATCAACGGAATTAAATTTTACAATAAATGTGTTACACAGGCGTCCGGCAATGCGTTATTGATTCGTACTTAAATGTGCGTATATTGATACAATTATGGTTATCGGAACGATTAAACGAAGAGCAAGGGTCCAGAAAACCTGTTTATAAAGGGAATGATGTTGTTGTGATAAGATGTTATTTTTTTTAGGGGAAACGAGCAAGCGAGTCTCCTAATGGCCGCTTGACCATGAATACCCGTGGAGCTTGACCACTCCGTAGTGTGTTGCCGGCCTTTTAAAAAGGAGTACCTATATTCTCGCAATACGACTAGGTTCTAAGTTGCTTAATGTAACTAAGGTTTAGTATATATAAATAAGTTATTTTAATCAAATTTCTTCAAAAAATTATTTTCAACATTCACAAAAAGAACACACGTTTCAAGTAACAACGTCCTCCCTCGTTAATTTGCAGGTTAACCAAGTAATTATCTCAAGTTATTTCGCCTTCCTTTAAATTTCAAATTACTCTTGCGATACCAACTTATTTAATCAATAACAACAAAATTAACTTTTAACAAAGCAAAATTACACCGCAATAATAATTTTGAACCGCAACCTCTTTCAGTGAAGTAGTAACATCTGCCTAACTTCAAAACAAAGCGAATTTAATTAAAGACAAACAATAAACAGGAGCGGAAGCATCTATCTGCATACCATCAATTTTTACGGCTGATATTTCTTGTTTATTTCGACAGCAAACATCCCTTTCATGCAAATATCTCAATTTATTTAATTCGAACAATAAAAGCGAATATTCTCATAATAAAGCGGGTATAATTATAAAATGTTTACTGAACCGTATTGAACGTAGACAAAAGTGAAACGGCCGATAAAAGATAACATAAGAGCGTATTTATACAAACGGTAACTATAAAGCTGATAGTGATCGCGAAACAGCACATAAAAATCTACAACCCTATTTAATACGAGCGATAGCGTTCAAATTACGCCCAACTACACGAATACAATCATCAGACATTATTAAAGCCAATTGAACGAATGGTGTTGTTTTTCATTCATTCATTCATTTTGACGCAGCTTTTACATTAACACGATGTTACAGATAACCGTAAAAAATGTATTACTTTTGGCTGAACACGATTGCATGCTTACGTCGATTTAAGTGCGCATTCAATATGATGTATTATTGTCATAACCATATTTTTATAAAATAAAAATTATACAGTTATTAAGCTTCAAATTGTATATTGAAAAATGCGCACGTGAGAAGACTTTTCGAATAGACATTTTTCCGAATACACTGCATTCCAAGTAATATATTTAGAATTCGTTGGAAAATCGATTTAACGTCGTACACAATGTAACAATATGAAGATGTCAGGGGACCTCCAATCCCTGTGATTGAGAGGGAATGTAATTCTCTGGAATCTTCCTTTGAATACTGACTGTATTTTATAATGATATCGAACTGATTAATATACTCTACGAATCCCAGCAGTATTCGTTTATTGAACTTTAAATAGTCGACTATTTTATTATTCATTGCGTTGCTATTTCTTTGTGTAACTGCAGTTCAATTTTATTCGCAAACAACGTTAAATTAAAAATAATATTTCTTCAATGTATGACGTCATTTAACGTAATATATCATATCGACTTATATAAAATTACTAAATTATTTTTAAACGTGGCGATATAGCTTATAAAAAATTACACGTTACAAAGGAGTAGTACACACATAATGGGTCAGACCCTTCCGACTCTTGTATCGAACATCCACAAAGCAAATTGTTATTGTAAGGGATGGAATGATACGGGAATGAGCTAATGATTAGTTCGGAGTACATTCGAAAGAGACCTTAAGAGGTTTCGTTAGCTATTCACAGCTTTAGCCGACCTAAATTGCGTTGAATGGATAATGCCCCTTGCCTTTGTAAGTAAGCTCGAGTGAGCACTAAAAGGGTTATAATATTTATTTGCGAACGATTTTTGTGACCTAAAGTTATGTTATGTTTCATTTGGGATTGCTTTTAGTGTTTGTTGAATCCTTACCTAAAAGGTAAAAATATTTTGATTTATAAAAATATTTTATACTGAATGCTGTACTTTTCAATTCCTATTTTTTATATTGAATGGGAATACTCACTTTGTTTTCTAACCACAGCCATTTTAAGTACAATAACATCTACATTAAAGGTTTTCTTTTCAAATTCTTACTATTATTATTATATTCTAAAACTTTATTATACGACCCCGTATATCGGTTCAACATACAAAATCAACATTCAATTTCACTTTTCCTTCTAAAATACAAAAGTAATTTACGCGAATGCTCGGATCAACTTCGGAAACTATCGATGGTGCCTGAAAATCGAACCTCGATTCAATAGCGCCATTTTGCTAACTAAACTTTAGTCTTTCCCGAGAAATTGTAGAATAGAAAGCCATTCAAGGAAAGCGCCTACGAGTCAACATTCTCTGGATTTAGAATTATCAACACGATATTTTTGCGACTTTTATATTTAGAAGTGAAGAAGAGAAAAAACAACGCCATGATTTATAAAGAGGAGTAAAATATCTAGGTCAGAAGATTAAAAGTAATTCTAATAAGCGTACAGAAATATATAAAAGTGTCAACATTTTCTTGAATATGAGGGACTTAGAATTGTCCACAATACATTTATATTTAGAGGTGATTAAAAATTATCTAAACATCCAATGCTAGATAGAAATTTGAGTTGAAATTAAAATGTACGATAAAAAATCTAAAGTGATTCTAATTAACGCAGAGACATGTAAGTGTGGTCGCATTTAAAATGTTATTTTTAATTACTACATTAAAAACATTCAAAGCAATCTGGACGTCGGAATTGCCGTACTCTTTATATTGGCAGCGGAGGCTAATAGCAGTATAATTATGGTGAATAAAAACAGGAGCCACACCTACAAAGCAAACAATGTCGGAATGTTCCCGAACTATAATGAGCCCGAAATCATTTTGTATTCGTCGACATTTGAATAGCGCGAAGCGTTCCCAATTTATAATAGCACATAATACATACGCTGAATACGACTTATTTCCATAAAATTCGGTAACTGTGTTGGGAATTCTGGCGCAGCTCTAACTTCTGAATTTATACGACGATCAATTTGTAAGTTAATATGTTACTCTGTGCATTTATTTTGAGTCGACTGCGGCAAGGCAAGGCTTCCAAAGATTTAGAGACGTTTACTTGGGATTAAACGTTTTGCTCGTTTTGCCAAATTGTATGAAATTCATATTACGCGAGCTACTCGTATTTATCTTGTTTACATTCCTACACCTTATATGAAGTAAGACATTACTAATGTGCATCTTTAAATAACAAATCACAAATCGTCTTTCTATATCTAGTGCCTATCATATTATCTACGTACTATGTACCAAAATTAAATGTTACATTCACAATACAATTTCTTAAGGTAGATAAACCTGGAAATCTAAGTCATAGATGGACTAAGCATTTTTGGGGTTTTCATTAAAAGGTCCTGCTTTCTACCGGTCCGTGATGAATGATTGGTCGTTTCCACTTGTCTTGAATTTACTTTTGCTGACTAACGACTGTTATCTTGCCTCGAATGGCCATTTAGCTAAATCTAGGTCGAAACTTTTACGTTAAAGGTAAGTTAAGAAAATTATTTACCTTTGAAAACCGAATGATTTTCGAAAAATTTCGTAGTTAACAAATAAATACTACTAAACTATATTATACTCAATGAAAATAATAAGTTACCGTATATATATCTGCTATTAGGAGCTTCAAGGTTTGAACATTTTTGTTGAAACAATAAATTTATATATGAACTAGCTGTTGCCCGCGACTCCGTCCGCTTTGGACTCGTCGACTTCGTGGACATTCATATAAATATGTTTCCTAAGGTTCCTACTTGCCAAATTTCAAGCGTCTAACTTAAGCGGTTTAGATTTTTCATACAAAAGGATTTTCTCGCTAATTCCCGTTCCCGCGGGAATTTCGGGAATTCTTTTCTTAGCGGATGCCTAGGCCATAACATCTACCTGCACTGCAAATTTCATCATGATCCGTCCAGTGGTTTGGGCTGTGAGTTGATAGATCACTATGTCAGTCAGTCACCTTTGAATTATATAGATATAGATAAATGGGCTAGTATGTACTACGTTTGTAATAGAATTACCATAGATGACATCAAATACATATATTTTAATGAAACGGAATGTTGAGGCAAAGACGATATAGTTTCTAGAAGGGTAATCATATAAGATAGACTTCGTTATATTTCAAATTAATATAAAATATATAACGTTTCCCCGACGGTAGCGAAGCCAAAAGTGAATCTATGCATATATGAACATACATTTTGTTACAGAAGCGAATGAGGTATCAATTCATAATAATTGCCTGTATGACTATAGAAAAAAATAACTGTAATAATGATCATTACATACTCGAGTTATAGTTTAAAAAAATGTATAAAAGCAAAAGTAACATTAGCGTTTCATCATTATCACGACAATGTTGCCGGCCTTTGAGGCACAGAAACGCTATTAATAACTATTATAATAATCTTACATCTCAATACACAAATCACATACATCAAATAAAACATAAAACACACCAAGAACAAATAAAAACGCTTCCATACTATCCTTATATTATAGTAGTTACAGTTCATTGAATTTATATAAAGAAATCAATAGACAATACATTTGTTATGATTGAGAACAAATATGTCGGCGTATAAGTACTTAGCGATATTAAAACACATACGACAGTCGCACCAGTAGATACCAAACATATCTTAAACTAAACTGATGAAATGGATTCCTTACTGAATATTTTATTTCGTTTTTGTATACGTATCTATTATGAGTGAGCGCAAATAAAAGGGGCATCGACTAATGGAAGTGTAGATACTGAATAAACACTAGTAGACACATTTGGTAATACATACCTAGTTTTTATATATAATTATTATTCACGCGTGTTTAGAATGTGGCGTGTCATGCTATGACAATTATTACCTTATTGATGGTGTATATTATGTGAATAAACAAATAAGCCATTAGTGAATAATTATCTTTTAATGATTTCCGTACGAAGTCAATTAAGAGCCTTCTTTTATTCTTCCAACATTATATGTACATCATGCCATCCTCCACTGCGTTTGTTTTTTTTTTTCGCGATAAACATAAAACTTCTGCATGAATACGAATTTCATTAATAGATATTCTTTAAAAAGGTTTGGTTATTGTCATGTACATTGTACATAATATATCACATAGATAACACTTATCACATAAATTTATAAGAATTTTATATAACAATTATATTGAATATAAAATATAAGAAACTTAAGAATTAACAACTATAATAAAATTGGAATTATCTGTTCCTAGAGCAACAGAATTTTACATTTCATTGAAATTTATTTAAATATAATACCTATATCTAACCGACGCGCTTTAATCAGCAATTAGTTGAAAATCAATATTTAGTTTCACTGTATTTAAAAACACTTGTATCGAAACATTCCATCATAACAGTAACAAACAAACATCAACAATTCAGGTGCAATATTTGATCTTTTAAATATTCAAGAAGGATTAGATGGATGACGATAAAAATGAATGATTGCTATTCTATTGCAAAATAATATAAAAACAAAAATTACTCATTCCAGTTAGCAAGCTATTTTCGCATAACTAGCTATGTCCACTGGTTTTCCGTGATAATTTGATTCCATTTTTCGATGTAAAACATCTAAATGATTTAAATGTTTTTTGAAGAAAATGCACTGGGCTCATCCATTGTGTCATGAGTTGAATTTGTTTTCTTAATCAAAGTCAAATATATATTTACTAAACTAGGCTACATATTGTAACACCGTTTACCACCGTTTGTTTAAAATCCATGTAAGAACAACTGATAGGGCAAGATAAATAAACATCTAATACAAGAAATTACCTTATTATTTTCGACTTAAAATCACTATAATACGCAGAAAGCATCAACATGCTTAATACTCAATTTATCGCCCTTCAAATTTATTTACTAGCAATTTCAATAAACGCCAATTTCCAAACGAGACTGGACTAACAAATAATATTATTATAGTTGGAGCGGAATACCAAACAAGATCTAAGTTTGCATGAGAACTTGGAACGTTTATAGCGTCGAGTTTAATTCTCACTATTATCTGTGGTATGACAATCAAATCAATTAGCAGGAAATTATTATCTCATAGGTCTTAACTAAAGTTCGTTCTGAGGTTTTCGTCGTTTCATATAAAACCGTACGTTTTAAGATACTTTTGGATAAGTACCTAGTATGGTCGAGAAAGAAGTCACTCAGACTCAGGTCACTCAGAAGATGGGTTGGTGATATCAAAGCAACAGCAGGTGTTACAAAAGTGTTTAAAAATCTGTAAGCAATATCTGAATAAAGGCTATTATTATTATTATTATTATTACTTAGTATGGTATCTATTCGTAATCACTCTATAACTTTAGTAGTATCCAATATTTGGCCCTATAACCCGCTTTTAAAATATATTGGAACTTCGATACATATCAAATTATATATAAAATTGTTGAAAGTAGGTCCAGATACTTATATAATAACATTATTATCTTAAAATAATAATAATTATTATTACAGTCATAACAAAACAGAGGCCTTGTCAAACTCGGCCGGTGACGTCTCGATATTCGATCGAATCAATTAATCGAGTCGGCGAGATAAAATGAGAATCGTTTGCCGTCTAATTGGAAAGCCGAGGAACGTTTGCTTAACCCTCGGAACCGAGCAACTTATCGATACAATATTTGTTTATTACTATTTCATCATACTACAGATGTTACGTATCAGATATTTGTTTATGTACGAAATTTGAGGAACATGTTTTAGGCGTTAATATATTTCTAGCTATTAAACAAATTTTCTCGTTTCGCAGTAGATTTAATAGGCTGTATATTCATTTGACTAGAAGAATGGTAACAAACGACTGTTTCAAAGCCACTTAATATAAAAATATACGCTTGATTGGGTTTGAAATGTTCTTATTTTAAATTTTCAAGGAGAACAAATATAGCATGAAAATACAAAATGTATTCTATGATAACGTACGCCGACATCATACACACGGCGAAGTTTATAAAATATGTTTCCGCGGTCGTTCGCGGTTTCATCCATAAACTTCGTTAGCCAACAAACGCGAACTCGTAAACAGCCACGATATTACCTATAACCGCGCATACTTCCTAACTCCTTACCAACTTTGACCGATGCCAGTTCACCGTTTTGTTACGCAAATTGTGTTATAATCGATCGTGCGATGAACGAAGATATTTCATTTCATATAATTTTGAATTTAGAACGTGTTGCTACAACTTTTCTTCTTTCGTGTTTTGAAGTTGGCTTGTTTATGTATGTCCAACATTTTGAATTTGGAATGTTTTCGTGGAAAAATGGTAGGTTATTTGATCGTGCTATTTTCACTATTTCATTTATAGACTACAGGCCCATGTTGAAAAAATGATGGGTCATTAAAACCAACAGGTGACCTATCTAGAACGATATAAGAGCATAAAATAATAAGATTCAGCACTATGACGTCACTTGTAAGCTGTCCAAC
>DWAJ01004096.1:0-13551 GCA_018238005.1 Eurema mandarina
TTTGTTAAAAATTTTTTTAAAAATTTACGTCACGTGTTCAATAAACTTACTGTCATTCCAATCAGGTTTCTCATATTCATCAAAAAAGTAAACTTTATCAGCTGAATTAGTTTCTGGTTTCTCATCTAGTCCTCCAAAGCGATCGTGCAATACTGTAAAAGACAATTTTATAAAAAAGCGCCATCTAGTTGTAAAATATAGAACTGTTTTTTTTAATATTTACTGAAACAGCGCCATGAAATAGCGCCATCTAGTTGTATTATATAGAACTGTTTTTTCCATAGAAATATATTTGAAAACTAGCTGTTGCCCGCGACTCCGTCCGCGTGGACTTTCATATAAACAAACGTCCAGCAAGTTCAACGTGATTCTTTAAATTGCCATAACTTTTTTATTTATCAACCGATTGACATAAATTAAACACTAAATGTTAAGTGAAGCTTACCACAATATATTATCGAAAACCCTATTTAGTTAGGATAAGCCGTTTCTGAGATTAGCGTGTACAAACAAACAGACAAAAATTCCAAAAATCATTGTTTTGGGTTCTATTGCGTTAATAAAGGTCTCCTGTAATATTTTTTCTCATATATCTTTCATGTACAGACAGCGACTCATTACATTTTTATTATATGTATATAGATATAGAAATATATTTATTTACAAAAAGCCCTGCGATTCTAACCGTATTTATGCATATATTATACACATACACAAATCTCTTGAATCACTTTAATCTGATAAAAAAAAACCGTATTAAAATCGATCGCGTAGTTTTAAAGATTTGAACATACATAGAGACAGAGAGAAGAAACAAGCGACTTTGTTTTTGTAATGTATTTGTTTTATGTTATGTAGTGTATTGTTTACTAGCTGTTGCCCGCGACTCCATCCGCGTGGACTTTCATATAAACTTTGACCTACCTTATAACCCTTTTTTCCAGTTAAAAAGTAGCCTATGTTACTCTTCATCTTTTCAGCTAACTGTATGCCAAAAATCAGGTCGATTGATTGCCTAACTACGGCGTGAAGGAAGGACAAACAAACAAACACACTCACATTTATAATTTTAGTATGTATGTAAAGATGACGATGATGACAAATCAAATCTATGTTTATTTTATAAAGCTTAACAGTTCGTTTGTAATCTCGGGAAGAATTAGTTTGGATTGAAAATTTATTTTTGTATTGGATAATTTATTTATTTAAGGAGGAAGGTTTAAAAAGATTTAACAAGATGCTACGATCAATATAGGCGAAGAATCGGCTGGGTTAAAGCACTTCAAATGATAAGGGCGCCCTTTATAAATAAATTTAATTTTTGTGTCTACTTTTTAAGATGCTTTGTGGAAGAAGGGGTCAATAGATTAATAATTAATAATTATTAATGAAACAGAAAATAGTTTGGTTCCTACATAGACGACCTATCCTATCCGACAATCAGAACGATGCAATCCTACTTCCTAGTAATATTATAAACTAGCTGTGCCTGCGACTTCGCCCGCGTAGAAAAGTGACTTTATGGCAGGATTTATGAAAATCAGTAACCCGCGCCAACAAACGTTCAGCAAGTTCAACGTGATTCTTTAAATTGCCATAACTTTTTTATTTATCAACCGATTGCCATGAATTAAACACTAAATGTTAAGTGAAGCTTACCACAATATATAATTGAAAACCCCATCTAGATAGGATAAGCCGTTTCTGAGATTAGCGTGCACAAACAAACAGACAAAAATTCCAAAAATCATTGTTTTGCGTTAATAAAGTGCTCCTATAATATTTTTTCTCATATATCTTCTATGTACAGACAGCGACTCGTTACGTTTTTTTATATGTATGGATATAGATGTCTCGAGCGAATATACTTTTAAAAGTGAACTACAACATTTTCCGTTTATTCAGAACAAGTTAAAACTGAAAACGCGAGTTCAAAGCGTTTGTCCGTACAACGTTGTCACACCGTGATACAATTACAAGCTCTGAAACGCAATTAAACTTGTTACTGTTTTTGCTATTTTTTTTTCAACACACGGCGCTGTAACGAACGGAATTCTGGACTTGTTTGCAAACAGCGTTCTCTTGTTTTTACTTTTTATTTAATATTCCCGCTAGTTGGTCATAGTTGCATTTGAATTAATCACGTAGGTTCTACTTCTGACGAATGACGGCATGACATCGTGTATTTACTATATAAGTAACTATTTCTACATGCATTTTATTTTTAACTAGCTGTTGCTCGCGACTCCGTCCGCGTGGAATTTCATTTTTGCTTTGACCCCTCTTCCCTCCCTTATAATACTTTTTTCATACAAATGTTTATTTCCACTAACTCCCGTTCCCGTGGGAATTTCACAATATCCCGTTGCAACTAACCTTTAAGTTTCCTAAGGTATCTGTATGCCAAATTTCAAGCGTCTAACTTAAGCGGTTTAGATTTTTCATACAAAACGTTTTTCCCGCGAATTCCCGTTCCCACGGGAATTTCGGGAATTCCTTTCTTAGCGGATACCTACGTCATAACATCTACATGCACTGCAAATTTCAGCCCGATTTCGCTGTAACGAAAATTATTACTAAGTTTCAATAAAATGATGAAATCGTTGCATTAGTCTTTGTAAAGCGAAACAAATGCGAACACTCGTTTTAATCACCGTTTATTATATAAGTAGGCAAGATTTAGGTGACTGAATTAGAATACATTATAGGCACTAGAACAACGGTAAAGCAGAACCAATGACCCAACAACGAATAAAGAATACAAACGTTTCTTAAAAGAAGTCTCTTTTAGATTAAAAAAAAAACAAAAGACGGGTAAAGGAAAAATAGTAATGAAATGACCAAATATGATTTTGCCAATTGTAGATATAATTTAACTGATGGAATAAATTAATAACGAGCAATAACTTTAACAATGTACTAACTCGGTGGTTAAGTTTTATGGAGCGTAATAACTATGAAGTTTTTATAAATGTGACACATTTATAACCGCGATAAAAATTACGGCTTGTACATACGAAGTTATAATTTTTAATCGTCTTTCATATTAGTTAACTAGCTCGTAAAGATATCTAGAATTAATCATTAAAATTGATTTGGAAAGTAAATTCGCTTAGTTGATGGTTAATATACGTTTCGATTTTTTTATTTAATAAAGTATTGCTTAATATAATTATGTATTATATTGTAGCCGTATCTTGCAATTCGACGAGGCTTTCTTCGAATTTTCTATCAATCTACTGTTTTGTTGAGTAACTTTACATCATCAGTAGGTTTTGAAATTACTCTTAACAACTTCAGAAACTAAATTCGTTAATTATATAGTACATACATATAATACTCATACGCATACACACATGTATTAGGATTTAGCAGTGTTAATCCCCTACCTTTTATGATAACTAATCTACATATATCTATTTTCAGCAGTTTCATTTATATTTCAACATTACTTTCTAATATTTATAAGAAAAACGTGTGCACTTTCGTCTGATTTTCTCAAGAACCATTCTCAATATAGTATTTATGTTTTAGTTAATTTAGTAAAAACGTAAGAAAATAATCAGTTAGTTGAATAATGATTCAGGTTTTGAGTTCTGAATAGAAAAATCTTCGCGCGATATTACTTTATTCCTAAAGCCGTCAATTACAAATCTGCTTATGCTAATGCAAGTACGGGAGGGTCGTAAGTGCACTTGAACTCACTTGATGTAAACGGCCATGTAAACCCCGACGTGAATTTTGGGAGAAGTTTTTGAACTACGGGCTGAAATCAAATGCAATTTTTGATCGATTGTATGGAGATAATGTCGTTACGAGGCGGCTAGTGGTAATTAATACAATAGCTAATAAAACGTTAACGATACGTTTTTATATTTTTCTTTTATATCTATATTATAATAAATTAACATAATCAATCATACAATCTAATTGATAATCCATTTTAGTGATTTTCATTGTTAAAATTTAAAATCCATGTTTAATGTAAATTGATGTTTTAGAAAATATACGCCTCGCTGTATGTAATAACAGTAATAAAAATTAAAATATTATTTATGATACGTTTTTAGAGAATAGATAAATACTTAGTTGTTTCTTCATCTATTGTTAAGTATTGATGATGAAATTTGAGATATCTGATACAAATTTCATATTTTGTCAACAAAATATCCAACGATATTCATCTCCAATTTTCCTCAGTATATTTTCTGAACGATCTTTTCACCTAGCTCTATTTTCTCATATTTCCTTGACGATACAAGCAAATAAGATGAATCTTTCGATTTCTTCGTGCTAAAAGATTGTCTTATAGACTAGCTTTGAGATCTAATTTGAAAAGAAAGCAATTTTTTAAGGTTCACATTGCAAAGGTAACCGGTTGATTAGATAGTTGTTTCTTTATATAGGTTACATTAAAACTATTTAAGGCTTTTGTACTATACAACAGCCTATACACCGTATAGTTTCATCAAAATCGAAAATATGCTTAAAGAGTTCAACCATAAGTATACAGACAGCGTAATTATCGTATTTATAATATAAGCTACGATTAACACGTTCATACCGCAACATATATGTATATGTAATACATATATATCCTTTCTACAGCTTAACATAGTTTGTGAGAACGGCGTCATCTGGAGTTGGAACTTCTAGTTAATATAACAAGTTTGCGGGGATATTGAGTTTTATGAATACATTGGATTTTATAAGCTATGAATATTTGTCGGAGTGAAAGGTAAGCGTTATTTGTTGTGAAACTCGAGCGTAAAAAGGTTGTATGATTTTTTACTAACACAGTTTTTTTGTGTTTTGATACGTAGTGGAATAGAAAAGTAACTTGTTATATTTTCTATTGTGTGATTATAAGAGCTATGAACAGATAATGTTAAGGAGGCAGTCTTTCACAATACAGGGAAACCTGTGGAAGCTGTGCAAATGTAAATTTTGTAACGTTTTTTCAATAAATATATTTTTATTTTTTATTATTGTTGTAATGCTGAGCCGTAAGCCTCAAATGGGCTTGCTTGTAATGAGTACCTGAGTAAGAAAACCGACATATGCGTAACCATGCCTTCTAGTCAGAAACCCCTTATGAACATTGCGCACGCTAAATCCCTATATTTTCCTTACTTACCTGAATTCTTTAATACGTTTTTGTAAAGACTGTCAATTAATATCCAGGATGAGTTCACTCACCAGCCCAAAAGGAACCGTATCCAGAGCTGTAAAACATTAAAGAAAAAAGTTTGCTTACTATTTCGCCGAACCTTCCTAGTTGCTAGAAAAATTACATAAAAAAAACGAATTAGAAGACTTCTTATAATTTCATATTGATACAATGGATATTAATTGGACTGTATCGAAAACTATTAAAGTATAAATTAATATTGCGTCATATATGACGCTAATTTAAATCCAATACACTGTTATTTAAGAGGCTTAACATATGTGCATAATACGCATGCAACCGGTTCACTGGCTTTCACGTGTTGTTTAAGTTACAAACGAAACTTATCCATACTAATATTATAAATGCGAAAGTAACTTTGTCTGTTTGTCTGTCTGTCTTTCCTTTTTATAATTTTTCGCTTTCTCGGCCAAACCATGAAATTTGGTACACTATTTAACTGGAAAAAGGTAGAGGAAAGGGGGGGGTCAAAGTTTATATGAAAGTCCACGCGGACGGAGTCGCGGGCAACAGCTACTTATAAATAATAATGAATGATAATCCTTAGAATAACTTCGGCTTCATTAGGATTGTACTTGAGACTTTAATTAGTAATAAAAATTGCAAAGAATTGTTTAGCCTAGCTGTAATTTTAAATTGAATTTTCATTTTACAAAGATAAATTATTATACACGCGAATGTTAGAGTATTCATAAAATTCCTGTATTTATGAATTATATTATGCGTGGCTAATATACTGATACTGTTATACATGTACGCAATATTTTAGTTTTTTTCATTATTCGGTTTTGCTAGTACTGGGCGCTTTTTTTAGACACATCGTAGGAAGGAAGGAGACATAATATTATGTCTGTGATACAATATGTCGAACTCCAACGCACTAAAATCAGTTTTCTTAACAATAAAGTTTCGTAACACTTCAGAAGTAACTTGAAACTACCCTCAAAATCAATACTAAAAACGCTCTCCGCCTATAACTTGAAATAATTTCAAATATCCATGCATATTGGTTGTAGGAGCGAAATTTTGTTGCATTCGCACTTGTTACTGCTTGTATTGTCGGGGAGTAACGAATTTGCATTTCAGCCATTTCATAAACACGAATCGACATTAAGCGATGTCATAACATACATTCGATTTGACATCAGACTACGGTCATTTTATTATAGAATTTATTTCAAAGCTACTGTTAGACTTTAATAAATATTAATAGCTTTGTTGTACATCCATATTAAATTTAAGAATTCTTTTATTACTATATGTAGTATATCATACATTAGATATATATCTCATATTTAAGGTTAGTTGAGTACATAAAAAATAATAATAAAGTATAAATTATTTTAAATGTTCACAAACTGACCCCATTATTTTTTCTGAAAATATTTTGAGAAGAAATTAAATGGCAAAAAATTAATGAATACATAGTTTTATTAGTCTTTAGCTCACTCCAGTTTCATTCTTATATCCTAAAAGGCACAAGAGTCGTACATTTTACGAAATATCGAAGAGATTTCAAATAAAACCCGAGCAATAGGCAATACGTTTTATGGAATCACTTATAAGTCGGAATAAGGCGGTAAAATATGAAAATTCAATATTCAATAAAATAAACATAATTCAGACTTGCAAAAGGAATGGAGTAGCTTTGGCGCGGAGTTAGAAATACAATTTTCTACACATTGAACTCCGACGATCAACCGCTTTATGAGGGATTCGGCTTGACACCGACGTTTCAAATAAAATTTATCAAAGCCAATAATGCTCTTTGGTTTTACGATTTCGCTCGAACTGTGATTGAGTATTGAGTATTGAGTATTGTTCTCGAATGTTGTAAGATTTTTGATTGAAGAATCGAAGACGGTTTTTAATTTTTTGTAGGTAGTCAAGAGTTGTTTATTATTACTTTAAAATAAAAGTACATCATAACCTTATTTTTAACAAATATAAATAAAATAGTATATTTTAATCGTAAAGGATAACAAAGAAATGCCTGTTTTATTTGTTTATCTATAAAGAGCCATCTGTTTTTTCAATGATTTTCTTTATTATAACAGTCGCAAAAAGGTAAACACAAAATAGCTAAACATACCTAATAGATGTTTTAAAATGTTGGCTAAGAACTCGATTCTATATTAAAAGTAAATGACTTCTATGGTAAGGTAACGATTTGACTTTTGATACTTTACAACATATAATTGGGTCAGATTTTGTGTACACAAGAATTGTGCAGAAAATAAACTTAACAAAGAATTAAGGACACACAATCCCACGTTGATTTGCTTATTTATTTATGAAGCAAAATTTATTGGGCCGGAGAAACTCCAAGTATGACCACAGTGTAAACAGACTTCGGCGTTTTATTTAAGAAATACTGTTACATCTATATTATTTTAATTAATAATTAATAATATACATGTAAATACACATTATGTGTATTTATATGTATATTATTATATATACATGTATATTAGTATGTTATACATGTATAAGAAAGTCTTCTGTCAGTCCCTATGTTTGCTTAAATCTTTAACTATGTAAGAGGAAGGTTTGCATTATGTACATGCAGGTTTATATGTATAGTACTGATGTTTCTTCATCCTTCACGTAATCCAACTTCATGAAATATATTGAGCAGATAGATCAAATCCTGCATTTTCACGTATCATACTTTTATCGAACGATAAAAAAGGTTAGTGGCCATATAAGGACATAATAAAATTTGGAAATACCGTTATCCAACTAATATTATAAATGTGAAAGTGTGATTGTTTGTTTGTTTGTCCTTCCTTCACGCCGTAGCTCCGCAATAAATCGACCTAATTTTTGGCATACAGTTAGTTGAAAAGATTGAGAGTAACATACGCTACTTTTTAAGTAAAGAAAGGGTCAAATTTTATATGAAAGTCCACGTGGGCGGAGTCGCGGGCAACAGCTAGTTTATTAATATTAAGATAAATTTTATTAAAAAATGATATAGGCAAGTCAGTATTTCCAGTACAAACGTGAATGTAAAGTGGGGGCTATTTCAAGAGTGCTCGCCGTAGAATGCAATTTCCTCACAAAGACCCAGCGCTGGGCCTAAAATGTATTCGTACACTTGATTGGAGTTTTCGGACACAATGCGACTGCTATATCGATTTGTTTATGTATGATTCAGTTATATTTCCAAATATAACTTCGTAGATTATCTTATATTTTTTGTTATTAGTACTTTCCTATAAATAAATACAACACATATACAAATTTTGAAGAACCAAGCATGCCTAGGGACAAACAATTTTTAGTGATTTCATAATATTTGTTTCAACCATTAAGATGACATTTGTTTCTTAATTTAGCTATTTTTTAAATGTTTAAGACATTAGTGCCTTGGAATAACAGTCAAACAATACAAGAAAGAAAACACTTCAGCTTCAAACTTAACGCATGAAATTCTCATCGTTACCATTGATCACGTTAAATTTTTCTTTTAAATTATTCATCAAGAATTCGTAATTGCTTCAAATTTTATAAAGTATATTATAAGGATATATTGGGTCATTTAATTTGTCACCGATTGAATAAAGGCAATCAGCGGTTGTTGACCCCCGGTACGCGTGATCAATATTTCGGCTTTTCAATTGACAGCCGACTCCAAATTATAGGTAGGGACGCTTAATAGTCCCACTTTACTTATACCTCCGATACACCTCACACATACTAATTTGGTCTATAACATAGATTAGATAGGTCTAGACAAGGACTGAGATATAAGAAGTTGTATCATAACGCCTAATATAGACATGTCTATTATGCCTGTCGTGGACTCTGCAAAGGTGCCACGGAAGATTTAAAAATATTAAAGGTTGTTTGAAAACACATTAATATACTCATGTTTCTTTTGTGAAATCAGCGAAGGTGCTTTATACATTGTGATGAGCCGGAATACAGTAAGCATCTAGTCGGTTCGCGGAAGAGTCTGCAAACGTGCCTGCAACTCCTACCCGAAGTGATAAGACGAAACAGGGGTGTTTTGATCGGTAGAAGACCGACATAACCGTTGGTCATTTCTTCAAGTTATAGGTATAAGGATATCCCCAGTACAAAAAAGGTCTTTAGTAATTATTATTATACATATAACACTCGCAAACTTCTTCTTAGAGAGGTAGATTTCCTCGTTCATTATTATATGTCGAATAATTCTTCCTGAAGTATGCTATACACACTCACACACATACACAAACATACATTACTTTCAAATCAAAACGTATAATATTCAAATACCGCTTCCCTAATTTTCAATACTACCTTGGATACAAAACTGCTGAACCTATTTAAACGAACGCAATAGTTACTTATTGGACGCCATTAAGCAATTACGTAATTATTTTCCATCTGTGTCAATAAATTCGAATTTCGATGAATAATACCTAAAAAATATCAAAGAAGCGGTGCGGTATATTTTGATTACACGATATTTTTTAATATAATAATACCTGGACGGCAGCTTACAATTTTATAATAGTTTCTAATATTTTATTCTTACCTAAGATGGATTTTAATAAATTTAACTACAAAGATTTCTAGACCTTGAAATTTGATACTAATTAAGCTTAAAGCAACAAAATTGTTTTTGTACGTTTTAAATAAAAACATATATAATTAAATTTGGGTTAATAACAATACTTGAAACTGAAACATTGAGCATGCCTTTACCAGTTTTGATGAAATACTCTTTAAATAGTTTAGAACTATAACTACACAGCGTCAACCTTTTTTCTCAAATTCGCTAAGTAGTAGCCAAGATCATCGTTTTTGTGAGCCATCCATTAAGTAAGTTTGAGTGAAAGATACAACAAATATGACATTGTAAAGTTTCGCGTTAATAATATTTATTTTAATAACAGTTCGTAACAATGATATTCCTTAATTAAACGTTTATAATTTCCATTCGGATTAAATACGATGAATTGTCATACGCGATCTTTGTCGTTTTAACTGAATTTTAACTGAATTTCATTAATTGCGTTGTTAATAATTTAACAATACCCAATGATGAGTCTGATTCGAACTTGTCACGGAAATCAGTTACCGTGAATATCCCCAGGGTCAATGTGTTCTCAATTATTTTTAATTAAATCCATGTCGAAATACTAGACTAATTGGACATGTAGTCAGCAATATGTTTTTTATTTTAATTTTAAACGTTGCAATCCTGTCTTGTACATATTTTACAATGAATTGCTGGAAGATTTTATAGTTTTGATAGTGATATAGTTTTCTTTGTGTGTGTTTTAATGTACTCGACTTTAACACACACACACACATAATATATTGAACATTAAGAAATTCCTTTAATCTGTTTCTTATTTGACCTCCCGTTGATTTTTTAATATTTTTATTACGCAATAGATTTTTTTCCATCTAACGTACACCTAATTTACCACTATGTCACGACATTTATTAATTGTATTCTTGATATTGTTTATAAACTTCCCGAAGGAGACTGAAAATTGGTACTGAATTGAAAACTAATTAAAATCACATTTTCAATTTGAACTATCAAGGCATTTTAACTAAGTTGGAAAAAATCTTATCAAGAAATGAATATAGGCGATAGCGTCAATCTCGTCCGTCTTATGTTAACAAGAAGACGAGATTGCTCGGGCTGATTGGAACGGAATCCAAATAGGAAAAAACCAAGTACACATTATCGAGCTAAGTGCGTCCGCAAATATTTCCTCAGCGTACACTTTCCTTACATCAAACAGGTCTAGACGAGACCATTTTAAGGAGACACCGCAACACATTGACCATGTATGCGAACATTTAAGAAGTATGATTGGAAGGGGGGTCAGATTTGATCGGTCGGTGACAGGCGACAAGGGTGCATCCAGATTAACAGGGAGATCGACAAAGAAATGCAATTAAATGTAAAATAGGGGCTGTTTCACACGATTGTTGACAGTGTGACGAACGCGAGCGAGTGACAGACACGACACTACTCACGATTGCATTTTACAGATTTTTCGAATCTCCTGAAATACCGTTTTTCTAAAGTAAACAAACTTCCTTGTATATGGTTATTTTGTTGTCTATAATCCGATTTAAAATTGGGGTGAACTTTGAATAACAAATGCAGTTCAATTTAAGCTATTTACGGAATAATCAAATTTAAGACGATCAACAAAGATTTAACTCTTCTAGACGGTGCATAATATCAATCTTTGAATTTAATTCTAAAAGCAAAAAGAACAAGTTTATTTAAGCTGTTACGTGGTAAAATGAAGGAATTGACAATACTAAATTTATTTTCTTGCCTTCCTTCAAGATCTAAATGTACCTATTTTCAAACTGATTTAATTAACTTTAGAAGGTCATGATTCCCTGGTACTGTATTTTGTCATTTTCTGACTTATGTACACATACATATTACACATACATATTAGAAAGAGTAAATAAATAATGACCGTGTTAATAAAAAAATTACAAATACCAGAAATATGTATATTTTATATATTTCTATATATCGATGTTAGTATCATGGCAAACGATTACCTATTCATAAAATGGAAGTTAAAACTCGGGGGAAGCCAGTTAGCGGACCGACTGAGCCACGGAGATTTATGCATTTTAAATTACACCTGAAACATAGAGACTTTTACATAGTACGATATGTCTATACGATATAGTATCGTGCCCTCATACACAATTGAATTGAAGAAACACAAAATATCGTAGTTCACAAAATAAAAGCTATAGATAATGGAATCACGTAGACATCAATGATGATGTCCAAATACCGGTAATTCTTATTTAACGTGTTAGTAAGACAAAAGTGTCAAGAACCAATTATTTTATTCTGCAATGGATGCCAACCATTTTTATAATAAAGTGTCCCTGAAGCAAGGGGTATAAAATAAAAACGCCCGCTCAAGCATTCCCATATAAAAAGGTTTCGCGAATGCGTTCCAGGCCTATTATAAGAAATAATCTTTAATAATTTCTTTTATCATGGATATAATAGTAAGAATTAATTTGAATAATGATTATTTTACTTTATGTAACAAAATATCGTTAAGTCTAAAATTTATCTGAAATATTGGTTTGAATTTAAAGTTAAACATGATAACGATAGACTTTGATAGCTTTTAAGATTACTTGTTGTTTGTCTGAAAAATCAATATTTAATGGGTTACTTTAAGAATGGGCTTTTCAAAAAACGCTGTTTGGAAAATAATGTAATCTATTTAATATAATATTTATTGTGTCAGTACTTTTCTTCTGAATAATTTTTATTTGTATTTGAGACTCTAAAATATATTTATCTTGATATAATACATAATATGTTTAAGAACGAACTTTACAAGTAACTAATATAGTATTACACTCTGAAACTATAAGTAAGTATAAAAAAATTAACGTCACTCTAAGCTCAGTAACCCTTTGTTAAGTAAATATTTTTTTATAGGAAATAGACTGAAGTTTACATCGGAAATACCCGCCTAAAAGCCCACTAAATTCCATCGTACTACATCGGGTAACAACCACACCATATTCACTTGCCATTTTTAGAAGTCGGATACTCAACGAATGAATAAACATAAGAGTTCCGATCAATTAGATTAGTAATAGCGTAATGCAAGATGTGGCGAGTCGAAGGTCGGCGGCCCAGCATCACTCTTGTCGACTTCATCAATCACTGACAGCTGACCGTCTTCACGAAGATATATTTTATATGGAACGCTTAGTATATTACCAAGTTAGTTATTTCTTTTATATTTATACATGGTTTATGTAGCTGTGTCCTGAGTAAGACATCCCTTTTCGATTTTAGCATGTGTTAGCCTAAAAATGCAATTGACAATTATTGTAGATAGAATGGTGGCTATTCAGAGTAGGAAGAAATTTACAAAAAGCATTATAATCAGTAGTAGACAAGTATAGCACTTGTGTTTAATTAGACTTTAGTATGCTACAATGGATACACTTTTTTTCATCACTATACAACAATTTTCGATAGAAATGTAAAGCCCCTATTTGTATACTTTCAACCATTTTTATTGCGAATAAAATGTAGGTTCTTAAACAAGTCCATGTTTTATTTAATTAGTAAACTTATTGATTATAAATGCTAGTTTCGGTCCACAGCTAAATAATTTGTAATTCTCTTCAATTGCCAGTTCATTTGAGTTAAAATTAAATGAGATCGTAAAAAATGTTTACACGGAAAAGTGATTTCAATGAACAAAGTGGTGGGGGCTGATATGCACCCTTTTCAATTCTTCAACCAAGGGGATCGTGAAGTAAACGATAAATTCTTATGGATAAGACCATATTATATTATTTTTATTAAACAAAAGAGAAAGCGAATTGAT